>JAQGBY010005700.1:0-14246 GCA_034698785.1 Mycogona germanica | reverse complement strand
GAAAATTGAGATCCGTCGCTCCGTCGCTAGCGAGTTATGATGGTGTACTTACGGTATGTTCATTTTTATGCGATTTCGTTGAGCCGTTCTGAAATTTTGCTCCGAACACCAAAATCCAATTCTTAGTTTTATAATATAGGATTAAGAAACTAGAATAATCAGTTTGATAAATGTTGAAGTCGCTTATTTCTTATTACATTAAGCATGACGCGCGTGAATTTAGAAAACCACAAATAAGCTAGGAGTAGGGATGAAACTCAACATTAACATAGTGCAGCACTACTGGATAATTGTGATCGGATACTCTCTGAAGGAACCATCCTCCTCTTCTCACAGACTTAATATTCGTTCTTGACGAGACCGACGCGAATTTTCCATCATGTGTCGGAAAGCTTAGCTCCCAAAACCTCGAGCGAGCTATGAAAAAAACCCAAACCATATAATGAGTTATGTAGTTTCCGTGCTTGGCAGATATGGCATTAGACCGTGTTCATTCGTCGTAGGGCTGCGAGCTGCAATTATTCTCCTTCATGACAAATTATTTCTCCAGCTTTCTTAATAATTTCCATGGCATGTTGGCGTCTTGGAAATGTGAGACCTGCTTTGGCCGGGAGAGGCAGGGCTATAAGAGGGTGGTGAGTTGAAATTTGGTATTTAGTAACCGGATTGCTAGGTTTTGTAAGTGCATGTCTTAATAATACGGTATATGACTTTCAAATCGGTGGTCACGCTTTAAAAAATTTCAGCTTTTTAAGTTTAGTTTGCCTAGTTTGCCATAATTTCTAATCATGTTACAAAATATTTTAATAGTGTTTTTGTAGCATTACCTAAAGATTTCAATTACCAAACGCCGACACCTGACCAATTGAGAATGTTCAGCAATTTACATCCTCTAGAAATTACGACCTGATTGGGAAAAAGAGATAAATCGACCTGGTATTGTTTTTTGTCTGAATAATTGACTTAAATTGGTCAGAGTAAATTGGTAACTGACAACGGTGTCTTGACAATACAAATCGGTAAGTTCAGGAAACCTTGAATACCTGGGATTCATGTAAATGACAAGAACGTCTTGTCATCACCCGAAATGATCCGGACATTATTTATAACCATATTGTGCCACCTGAAAATCCCGGTCACATTGTGAGAGGTGTATTGGAGGGGGTGGGGTGCGTTGGGGGTGCTTGGATTCGCGTTACTTGGCAAGTAAGTGGCGCGTGTAGAGAGAGTGTGTGAGAGAGAGAGCGAAAGGAACGGGGCACTGCGGTTTTAGGCCACGGAACCAACCGAGATGATGACAATTCGCTCGTCTCGGAGTGGTTGTTAATTAATTTTCTCTTAAGCTTAATGAAAAATGAGGCGCACCGAATGCTGGGAGGGGGAGGGGCGAGGTGGTACGCATGCAGCCATGCAGGGGATTGAATAGGCAGCCCCCACTATTTATCATCTTATTTGCATCTCCGAATTCGAGTCTAGAAATAAAGTCTCATTGTTGGAATTATAAATCCTCCTGGCACCAACCATCAGCTCAAATCGAGCATAGATCACCCACCTATCAATGGATTTCGAATTATTGCATCCAATTCAGATTTCAATATGATTTATACATGTACAAATTACAAATATGTCCTGTCGCCGCAACGGCATAACCCATGGAATTAACAGGGTGATCTACCTGAAGGCCATGAATGTAAAAACTAATCACCTGTGATGCTCTCTGCACCTTCCCACGTATGTCGTTCGCAAACACAAATTAGCACGTACACGAGATAAACGACAACGGGTGCGTTTATGAAATTTTTCGTGCAAGACGTGAGACAATTTATTTTGGAATATTTTTTCGTTAGAGAAACACTTATACCATGAATTTGACATTATGCGCTGCGAGGAAGAGTAAGAGGTGAGAATAACTCTTAAAGAGATTTTCAAATATTTAAAGGCATCAGCAATCAACAGAGCTAGCGAATCGCAACAGCAATGTTTGGTGCTCTTTAAAAGTCTTATTTTTTTCTCTCTGAGCTAAAAGTCAACATTTCAGGTTTCCTCAGTACAAATGCTTACAAGTGATAGCGTACAAATGATTCTTCAATCTGCATTTGTATACGGAGGGTCGAAGGAGGATCGCTAGCTCCGAACAGAATCCAAATGTCATACGTAGCTGAAGCAATATTACCCGGTAATGGCATGTTAATAACTAAAATATTTTTTCCTTCCAATTTTGACATACGGTTTTAGTTATAGCGATACATAAATTTAAGAAATACTTGGTCGCAATTAATATTCACGCAACTCTGCAAAATATAAGCAGTTATTCTTTTGCTAGGCTGTATTACAACTTGTAAATGATGATGGCGTCCAAGAGTTTAATAACCGTCAACTCATTAACGGAGGTGGAAAAACAGTTGGTCGCCACCATAATACTTCGCTTTTCCTACAATAAAATAAAATAAATGGCGTACTTATCGCGCTGTTTCCACTCATTGTGCTTTGAGGGGATCACCAGAAAGAAACAGATGGTTTCATTAAATGCTCGATGGAGGCGTCACCGTCAGCGGTATTGTCATTGACTTCAGCTATTTGTTAAGGAGGTCCTCCAGCGATTCCGCCATAAAATTCAATTACTTCATTTGGTATCAATTGTGCTAAATCTTTTTTTAAATTCCCATCACACAGTACGCTAGAGTGGCACCATTGCTTGCGCAACTTAACAGTGTGCTAAATCAGTTTATAGAGTTTGAATCAGTATTTAAATGTTGTTTACGGTTTGTACTTGTAGATTTTGAAAATCAGTGGCCAACTAAGTTGAAACCAAGGTGTTCTATGATGTACACAAGATTTTTCAAACAATTCGTTACTAAGTATGTAGCTGAGCGTGACGCTATTTGGTCGACGTTCGACAGTTTGGAAGACGCTGATCCGCTTATGGTAGGCGAGCACCCACTTGCACTCTATAATTAAGATGCGCTTACGAGAAAAGGGTACGGCGCACGTTTGTAGGGGGCCGCGTGTTTGTCTGGCGAATGAAAGCCCCATCATTCCGTATTAACAGAGGTGCATTCTCCTGGGGAGCCCATCGGAAGACGTCCAAGACGTGTGGGCTGCACCAACGGCGGCGGCAAGGAGGAGGAGGAGGAGGAGGAGGAGGAGGGAGGCGCTGGAAAGGTTGGCGCGACCGAGAAAGTGAGTGAGAAAGGTTAGGGGCACTCCGCAGAATATGGTATTAGCTTATTTAGTAATTAGATTTGTGGCTACGATTCGCTTCTCCTCCGTTGCGACGTCCTCTCTCCGCCCCTCCCCCCCACCGCACTCCCCCCACTCCCTACTCCCCAAACACCATCATTGTAAACACAAATTTCACTCGCCGCTGCCACGCTCTCGGTCAGGCCGATCGCTCGTCTATTTCAAGCGGTGCGGGCGGCATGGACAACCGCCCAGGGCTCACACCGATCCTCCTAAATACCATTTCACATATTGCAATATTAACAAGTACATTTTCAATGAGAGCAGTTGCAGTTGAAGTTGCAGAAGCATAAGAAACCCATTTCATCTTAAAGATTGAACCCCTTTCAACCTTTCTGATGTCATAAGGAATTTTCAGACCAGAACATCTGGTAAATCTAATAATTTCATACATGTATTTTTTAATCCTTGTTTTCTAAGAGATGGAGGTTGTTGGACATGAATCTATAACACGGCAATAAGGTTGAAGTATAAAATTTAAAAAAAATAGACAGCAAAAACTTCTAATATTACTGTAAAATAAGAAGTTTTCCAGGCTAAGGGATAGTCTGTGTCTCTCAGGACCTTTTGGATCCTGGGATGATAACAATAACTCCGAATAAAAAGATCACACTGCATAATTTTTTAGATAAAACGCGGTAATTCGTAATTCTTTCCTGATTTTAAAGAGTATAGATTCGAGTTCGGAGGGGTCACGGAAGGTCACGGAACCCAGAAAATGATTCGGACACTCCGCCATCACCCATTGTTTTATCTCGCGACCTATTATCATCTGTACCGCGTTTTAACCCAAAAATTATACCGTTTGATACGTTCTTATTTTACTATAATATTAGAAGTTTTGTTGTATAATTTCTTAATTGCTACTTCAACCTTGTTGCCGTGTTATAGCTTGATGTCCAACAATCACAGTCTTTTAGTATATTACTGCCAACGGGTCCTACTTAATTTTTGTGTTTGTCTTGTTTTCGTTTAAAAGTTAATTCAGCAATAGATAAAGTATAAAAGCTTCCAAATAATTGTACATTTACAATTTTTCTTTAAAAAAAAAAGAATCAAATTATGATCATGCAAAGTGCACGGTGTAGCGTTAAGAATTGCTCTTAGCCCGGGGCGCAGTGTAATTTTAAGACTGGTCCCAAGACTGATGCTAGTCCCGTCGTCATCTCCACCTTCGTTCCTCTTTTCCATATTCTCCTCCTCCTCCTTCTCCTCATGCCCCTCTGCCGTCTTTAACTCGCCGCGCAGAGATGCTAATTTCCCCGGTGGACTTCAACTCAGCCCCAAATCATCAACAGTTCAACAACTCTAGATGCGAGTTTGGCGAGAAATGAAATAAATGCGCACGACGCCCTCTGCTGGCATTATCTCATTAGCGGCATGTGGCACGTGCAACGGATCCAGATTTGCCCGAGCGACGAGTAAATTAGAAGATGCATAAATTAGTTTGGCAGACTTTTGAATTAGATATTTGTTTGTAATATAAATTAGTCTGGAATTCCAAATTTTATATACTTAATACAAGACAAAGCAAACCGAATTATTATTGTGACACAAAAATGCATAGGAAATTTTGAATTTGATTGAAGTTAGAATAAACACCATGATTGTTCGGTAACGATCAATAGGAACGAAATTAACAAATCTGAATTAGTTTGCGAAAGTAAAGGCTTTAAAAAATTAATCCCGACAGTCAACTTTCATTTTGCCATTAACTGATACCGATGCATGTGTAGCTTGCTTCTTTATTGCCTTCTTGGAACAACTATCCGAAAATATCAATAGTTGTCTGTTCTGATGTTGGCAAACTTATCTTCGGGTCAGCGAAATGAGCTTGTTGATATATGATGAAGTATCAGATGTTCCAATCTCGCAAGCCTTTTTAAAAATTCATTAGTCTTGGAACAGGATTATATTTCCGAACATGAATGACGATTTGTGTTCTATCAGACTTGGTATGCGTTCTGTGACTGCCCCTTTCATGGATAAAGGACCTTAGTATTGGCATGGGGGGATCGTATGACAGCCAAATGCGGAAATTCTCCTTCCGATACACAAACGTGCTACGTGTACGAAAAGTTTGTGTTCGCTTCTCAGTTCGTTTTCATGCGCGCTACTGCTCAGATTTATTTCATTCAAATGAAGTTGGGATTAAATGCTAAACAAAGGCATTCCCGACAGGAGACATCACCGCCATTCGGATGGCGATGAGCGAAATGCTCTTAGGTAGAGAGACGACACAGTGACAAACACCATTCCACTTCATGTGCAGTACATGTAATTTGATTCCATTGTACCTATATGATGTTGCAAATTTTCAATTTCAAAATTATCTCGACGAGTTACCTTTACATGCGTTCACATCATTTTCACATTAAAAATGATATCAATTCACAGAATATAAAATAACAATCATATTGTACTTAAAACAACATGAAAAGGAAACTGATCATTTAGTAAAGTATCTATTTTTCGATATTTGATGTTCTTTCTCCGAAATCAGGCTACAAGATTACATCTTATCTAAGAGTTTTCAGAAAAGTTGCCAGCTATAAGCGAACTGTAATTAATTAGAAAGTAACTTGGTGTTATTGGGCATCACCAACTTTCATTTCTAGTGTTAAAATTCAAAGCTGTACTGATGAAAAAAAACCAATCAGTTCTTAATTTACATGCCTGTCTCTTTAAAGGCAATTTGAGATTTCTGAAGTCTCGGAAAGTTCTGCTTGCACTTTTTATTAGCTTAAATAATTTATTTATGTTTCTCGATATTTCCATATTCTGGCTTGAATTTAAATTTTTTCCAGCCTCGCATCATTTTATGGGTTGGCACTCTCTTGCTACGTACCCAGCCCGATGCATTTGGTTGACTTCCTGATTTGGAGGTCGATGAGAATCATGCTCTGTTGCTATTCATTAGTGCTTGTACGTCGTTGTTGTTCGGCTTGTCTATTTGCAATTGTGGGTGGATGGAGGGGGGGATGTTCTGGGCCAGTGAAGCCGAAACTCGCCAGACATTCACAACATTTTTTAATGACACTAGCCGCGCCATTAAAATGAGTGATTTCCATGTTTCCACTCGGGTTGTCCCTGACTTTATGTGGAGGGCCGTTATGTAAAGTTCATTTGGCGATGGACGATGCTATTGATGCTCTTTCAGGTGATCACTCGAAGAGAGCAGAGGTGCTCCACCGAGGGATAGTTGAAAATTCTGGAAATACTGAGCTATAGTTTTTATATATTGACTGTAGTCGTTGCACTACAGGATTTTCAGTTACCCTCATTGTTCTTAGGCACTATGCGAGGGACAAATTTTTACCAGTACCCCGGGATCGAATAATCGAGAGCCCGCGCCCCCGATTATTAGTCCATTGGACCGCGCCTCTGTACGAATCAGATTGTGGGCTCGTACCCTAATCGGTTCATCCATCAAATATAACCAAAGGAAATAACAGGGGTTTTCAAGTGAAAAGGCTGGAACGTTCCGTAGAAGAAAAACAGCGAACAATATAAAATATTCCGTAATCATATATTTCAATTGCATCAATGATCTGTTAAGGACTTAAGGGCAAACAATATGCATGCGATTAGTAGTTAGGAAGAAATTAGTTTCGACCAATCAAACCTAAACTCAATTATAATTCGTAATCGAAAATGGGTTTGTGTGCCAACTTTTGAACACATCTTAATTTTTCTTCAAATTACAAAGTCGTATTATATGCTTAAACGAAACAACAGGTGTGTCCTAGAGCAAGTCAAACCAGACGATTTTATGGAAGTCATTAAAAAAATGTTTGTTAAGGATCAAGGTTCACCGGTGATTGAATATCCTATAACTCCCCCCCCCAAGGTAGGCGACCTGGAGATTTTGCCTAACCTAGGCTTTCTAACGTCCCGATATCAAGATTTTACTTCTATTCCGAAAGAAGGCGCGTTAAGGAATTTCTCTCGCCCAAAAAATTCCGAAGGTGTCGGCCGGAATCAAAACCGCGATCACGGGCCACGAAGAAAACATTCTATCCTCTCGACCACTCGACACCTCTCCCAGGAAGTCATGTTGGTGGGGAAACGACTGGCCTGCTAGTACTGAGAAAATACATGCTGGGAAAAGTGGAGGGTAGCAGAAAAGTAGGAAGACCAAACATCGAGTAGGTAGATGAGACTAGAGCCCTGGACTAAACCTGAAACAACTACGCGAATCAGCTATCGATCGGGATTTTGGAGAGATTTTATCTACAGGGTAGACTAGACGACACCTAGCACACTTTTGACTGAGCTTCAGTTCGATGTGTCAAGAATATTTCTAGTTTTTTTTACAAATACCGATTGCATTACTTTTTTATTATGACCCTGCCGTATCACAATGATCTATCAAGCGTTTATGGAGGTGCACAAATTTCGTGAATTTAATGGCTGATTCATTATGTGAATTTTCGTTTCTACTGCATCAGCCCAGTGCAAAAGCCAGACGTCGCCGTTTGACAATCGCAGATACGATTGTTGATTTGACATTATACGAGATACAGCGATAGAGACACACATTCAGATAGATGAAAAGATGAAAAGCGGGAATTGAGACCACGTAAAGAGTAACGGAGTGGGCTGGGGGAAAGGGTGAGGTGGTGGTATTACAATGAACCACGACGACATACGAGAGCAAGCGATGTCCTAAAGCGTCCCAACCAAAGCCACACCCACTCATTCGTCCACCCCTCCCGCTTTCATATGTCAAACTCGAAAGGAGAGAGCGGAAACGCTTTTGTCGATGCTTTATTTGTATCATCGGAGATTGCTGTTATTGCCGAGATCTGGGTGCAATAAAATTCTAACCCATACACACGAGCTTCTACGCGAACCATTGACAGGTTGGTTACTGGTGTTTGAAGATGAGGAACGGAAAATGGGAAGGAAGAAATTGCAAGCAGCGTTGAGGTCGGCGACAGTAGATCTAAATCTGATTGGGTTGCAACTCGATCGTATCGAGGCGAGAGGAAAATTCTCGTGAACTATTACAGAGTATCAGTCGCCAGAAAATCAACATAGAAAAGTCATTTTCATTACCGATTCGGCATTTCAAAATACTTTTCATGGGCTGGATGAACAATCATTTTTGGTTTCACCAATTGAAACTTAACATTAACAAAACGAACGCAATGAAGTTTAGAATTCAAGTATGGCTATTGTAATAATATAGAATTTTTTGAAACAGACATTTTCCAACAAATTACATTAGTCCTACTGTTTCGATTCGTTTGATTCTGTTGTAACGACGCTTACTGCTTGCTACATGCTATTTTATTGTACATAAATGGGAACACCACGTTTATATGTAATGCCCAGGGTTGTATTTGCCAAAAAATAGTCTGGGGGTCGGACCATAACAGTCAGGGGAAACAAGTGTGATCAAGTGTGGCGAAAGGATAAGTGAAATTGCGCATAGCTCAAAAGTTATGAAAATACCATTAAAAATATCATAGTTTTTGTGTAAAATAAAATCAGTGTACTAATTTCATGTAGCAGAAGTTCTTGAGGAATTATATCAAATATAACTGGAGGGGGGGGGGGCGAAGCCGACCATCCAAGGGGTCTGCCAAACGCCAGAGCATGGGGTCGATAGTTAAGAGGGGCCCATCCTTATCTGAATTACCTGTGCAGAGTGTAATATTGGTTTCGTTATTTCAATTATGATCCCTCGACACGACAGCAGCGTCATTTTGCGTCGACTCTTGAAGTTACAGTAGACGATTTGTGGAGGATGGGGGTTTGGTGAAATTGACGTGTATTGGATGCTACCAAATGGGGCGGAAAATACGGTACATTGATTTGGGGGCTCTTCCTGTGTCTGTTTTCCATAAAGTCGTTGGCAAATGCAACCATTGATCCTTCTATATATCTTTAGCAAAAAGAAAATCGTTTGAATTGTATAAGTTGGCCTCCAAACGAGGCGCCATTTAATGGTTGTCGCTTGACTACAGACGTGGTCAGCGTATTTCGTTTATTACTTTTTTGTGCTCGTCCCAATTTGTCGTGAATGTGGGCTCGACGTCTACATGACCATTTATCTTTACTGAAACATATGCCTCTACAATCCAGGTTGTATATTTTGGACTTCGGATTATATTTTCTGATATAAGTTGGCTGGTACTGAAATAATAAAACAATTGTATAGCATCACAACCTTTTATACAGAGTATTAATAATCTAAAATACATAAGAAGTAGTTCTCAAGATGTTAGCTGAATTTAAAATTCGTTTTCACAGGTATAATTTGTGAACTTTCAAAATAAATAATAATAAAAAAGAAATATTACTGATGGACTTAGCTGATGGATTTGTCCAAGCTCAGGGGTGGCCGGTGTCTCCTCCCGCACTCTGCGGGCAGGATGACGAGGACATCGTCCTCATTAAAACAAACTGATACGTTTTTAAAAATCGTCTTAAAGGAATAAAATTTGATGAAATAGAAAGTTCAATTTATTTATTCGAGTTATAGGTTTATGAAACTATTTTATAATATTGTAACATTCTAAGTTATCTGAACGTTTTTCTTTTGATTATGGCCACTTTTCAATCAATTTTATCAGTCCTCAAAATGCACGCCCAATCTAAACTTCATTTCAAAAGAAAGATTTCCCGTTCTTCGATATCCTTGGAGATATCTTCGACGCGAGATATCCTTGTCTAGGCATATTCAGTACATGTATAGCTGTTGTATTTCCGTAATAAAATAAATAAAATTGGCCGGGACATGCATAGTTATTCCTCCGAAAGATATTGGCAAGAATTTATGTTCACGAATTTTTCGACCGCATGCAGACAGTTGGTAACAGAGCAATCCGGATATTGCCGGGCGCTATTAGAACGAATAAAAATGTGAGCCTCGTATCCTCCTACTCGGAACCATTGATCACCTCGGTTCTAAGCAACTGTCCATCGTTTAAATACATACATCTCATGTTTCCACAATTTTGCTCCGGGAGACTATTGTGTTTCACCCACTCATTTTCCGCCACTAATAAATATGTTGTTTAACATTTCGCGTTGTAGGCAGGCCAACTTGGCAGAGGGCTTGTTGCCTGCCCCCTGCTAAAAAAGCTTGATGGATTCCGCAGCTGATTCCCACGTTACGAGCGGAAATCCGAGCAACCGTTGCGAACGACTGGAGAAAAATTGGTCGCAGACATGCTAAGGGTTGCAACATGCTCTTGACGGAAGTCTGATTAAGACCTATAAAGTTTGTGTCTTATTTCTATTGGCTGAGTAAATTAGGGTATATATTTACATTTTATTTCAAAGCTACATTTCCAATCTATTGTTATACATAGTAAAACTTCGCTAAACTAATAAAACTTCTATAGAAATACACAATAATCGTACATTTACGGAAAGACCTTGGGTCTTGATTCTTTCGATTCTTGGCTAAATCTTCTTTCACCAGTGTTGTCAACATATCATCTATCAAAACAATATTTTAATCCTATGATCGTTTACGGTTTGTAAATCATTATATTTTAAAACTTCATATATATCTACTGTAAATATATCAATTTATCCACTGTAATTAACTCGATTATTTAAGTGTCAAAAATGTTATAAATTTATTTTTATTAAATATATCGCCCATCTAATGAAAATCGAATTGGTGCTGTCCATCGAATCAGATTCTCCTACAAAATATCGCATCGTTTTGATCTTTTTGTTTTAAATCATGTTAGGAAGGATCTGCTGTTTCGGAAAGACGCTTGTTGTATCGTTTGCAGAGGACTGATATGTGGCTAGCTGCTTTAGCCAAAAACGGTTTTTAGAAGGGACGGAAAATTTATTGACTTTGGAAGGAAGATTCGAAGGAAAAATATACAAGCATACGAGACAAAATAATTTGTTTTAAGATTTATTGCCGAGTCTCTAATGCAAAAGCCGGAAACCTAGCAGCCATTAATACAACTTATTAATATTAATACGGACGAACATTGCGAATGGGGAAAACGCGCCGTGAACCGATTTAATAAGTTTACTTTTCCGACTAGACTAGGTCGGTTCGTGTATGTGGTCGTGAGCTTGGTTTGGTACTTACCGAAGGGCGAAAAGTCATTCGGGGCGGCGATCCCCTAAACGCACATAATTTCTTTTGATTCGTGGGCTAAAGAAATACGATTAGCCTACATCTTTTGCAAAATTGGGGGTTTACTTTATTATAAGATTTGAGATTTTCGATCAGTCATTCTGTCCTCCTCAGGACTGTGTCTAAGTATCATATTCATACATTTTTAGAACCACATTATCGCCGGCAAGGCGAAACTTTAACAGTGAGAAATTTAAAAATTGAAATTTGAGTCTAGGAATTTGAAAGTGGATACAGCTGTTTCAATTATTAGCAAATCTCATAATAATCGGATTATTTTTGGCCGACTTATTAAAAATAATAAATGGAATCCACAAGTTCCACGCTCACCCTGTATAACAAAATCTCTAAAAAAAAAAATGGGAAATAAGGTTTCCTTTTTTATTCTGGACATTTAACCTTAAAATTATAATGTCTGTAAAGAAATAATTTTAAAAAATAAAGTGAACCTATCTTTTTCTGGCCATCAATGTATTGATATATGAAAGAAATGATAGGCTTTAGAAAAACGAGGTGACTTCAAAGATGGTCTGTCAGCGATTACAACTAGATGACAAGGGCGGAGAAACGAAATTCTCAAAAATAATCTGCCACTCGTTGAGCGTCCCTGCGCCGCTCTTACTTCGTCCACTTTAATCCATTCTTTTTCGGTTGAATTCGCTCCATAATGGCTGCAAAGCCGCTCCCTTGTCAACTTTATCGCCTTTCCATATCGAACAAGTCGAATCGACGTGTGCCATCGGCTTAAAATGATGATTTTTGACGCGCTCGACATTTCCTGACACCTAGTCGATACAGCGATCTGCTACTTCTGTGGCTGCTGATTGGCCGATAGAAACTGTAACGTTGATTCCATTTTTTTGCGATTCACATTAAGCCCCGACTCCCACCGGACTACCGACACAGAGATGAGATCTCTAGTGGGGAAATGGCTTAATGCGAAATTCGAAGAACAAAACCTCATGCAAAAAATACGGATCGTTTGGTGAGTCGGATTTTTTTTAGTGTTTTCGAGAATTACATTTTGTTTCACTGCTTCGTATCACATTGCACGTTAGCAAATATCTTAAATTTTTAGATTAAATAAACATACATACGAGTATGAATATTCGTTTGAGATGTTTATTCTGCCTTACCCATAATTAAAATATTTTCCAAGCTTTTATTTAAACTATAATAAATATCAATAGCAAACATCGAATAGTGGAGAAAATATCAGGATACTATAAAAAAAAACTAAATTAAATAGCACATCAAAATGACATATCTTGAGAAACAAGCAAGAGCGTACTTTGGATTGAAATTGGTCAACTTGCAATGTTCACTGTTCTTATTGTACTCTAAAAATACTTACCCCAAGAACTATTGCTTATTGTGTTGTATGTAAGGTATCTATACACGAAAATAATTTTATGTCATTCGTTGAGGCTGGGAATGGGCGTCCGGACAGACAATAAGGGTCCACTGGTACCACGCAGCTCAGTTGTTCATGTGGCGCCACCAGCTTCTGCCACCTCCCTCAGTCCCTCATCGCGAAATCGAGTTAAAAAGACAAGACGTCTAACCTCCTGACGTTCGTTTCAAATGAGATTAGGGACTGTGGCGAGGTGAGACGAGCACGCACTGTTGTTCAAATCGGCGGCAAACGCAACCGACTTCCATTTTTCCTTGACGCTGAACCGACATACGTGTCATAAGTGGGTGGGGCGTCACCATAGCGCGTTTCGGATAAGATTTCTCCGCATTCGAGCGAGAAATTTGTAGCATTTCAGCAGATGCGCTACGAAGACCAACACTAACATCGAATTCTACTGCGATATGTGGTCTGACGTTCCATGATTTCCGTGAGAACAGTGTGCATGTAGTCATGCCGCTTAAAATCATTCGAGGTTCATTTTCACCAGATCCTCGAGTACGATTGCAGAAAAGACCGCACCTAAAATCAACCCGGGACAATAGCAACCCTAAGTCGACTGTCCGTTGAGTCAAATTCATACCTTTTATTTTCATAAAATATAAATTTGATAGCTTCTCCAGTTAGGCTAAGATTACACCAGGAGTGAAAAAAATATTTAAATTATCTTTTGCTAATTCGGTGTTCTCGTCGCCATTGCTCATTGCCATTTTCAAAGACATGTCAGATTTGGCCGAACTCTCAACTGACTGCAGTCAGATGAAAATAACCATTGCATTAACGCTGCGAAACAATTGTTAAGAAATGGCGAGCTACTTCAGAGTCTGGAGTTTCTCCTTTTTTTCAACATTTTCTGAATACTCATAATGCGCTCCAACTGTCATGCAAGCTGAGTACGTCATCAGTCACGGACGACCCTCCTTTATAAACGCTGATGTGAAATCGCTGTAAGTGTCAAGAAAATATTTCTACAAATCATCTAAGTGGCGAGTCTCTATATACATGTAGGCGGAGTGATAGACCTACATGCAGACTGCAACCAGTAGATCTACAAATGTGGGCAGGTCCAAGCAAGAAAAGGTGGGAGGCAGCATATCCATGTGGTTTGAGTCACAAAATTTTGAACAATGTCTAAATGGCAACATTGTTTTTCAAACTTGTGTCTGAATTACCCGGATACAAATGTTATCGTTACAAGTACATAAATAATATAGTAGAATTCGAAAATATTGAAAACTCGTTAAAATAATAAATATCAGATTTGGTGCGTGCAAAGTAATAATTATAATAGAAATCGTGAATATATATATATCGTGCGGAGATTTATTCAAACACAAGAAGGGTTCCCGGCTTTGCCTGGGTTTACAGTAACCACCAATGAAATAGAATATTGATTGTTTAAATTTACTGGCTATTTTACGTTTTAACGATTGTCTCATCTGTAACGTCAGTTTCTAGTTCTGAACCTCC
>JAQGBY010005699.1:0-14248 GCA_034698785.1 Mycogona germanica | reverse complement strand
ATTATTAAAAAATATATCTTTTTTCTATTAAAAGTAAATAATTATATTGATAAACAATGTGAATGTAATATCAGCTATTAATATCTGTCAAGTTTTCATTTATCAGTTTGGTTCGAAACATACAGTAGCTCATATCTCTGTAAATAAATCAAAGCCACCCCCTAAAAGCCCCCACGCACAGGCCACGCGTCATCGCATGACGTCACGCGTGGCGACCGATCTGTGAGTGTGGGGGGGCGAATCTCTAGTTCTACCAGTCGATCCGGGTAATTAGCGGTGGTGATTCTAATATTTAGTGGGTCACGTGGCGTGCCGCGCCTCTACCGGAACCCGCGGGAGGTGGTGGGCCAGAGTCGTACGCGTCGACATCGGCAACCAATAGGGGAAAGGCCCCCATGACGTAGACCTCTGGAAATGCCACACCACGAGCGGGTCACATCATCTCGCGCGCGCTTCTCAAACACAGACGCACATGTACGCCGATATATAAGAGTAAGACCTTTCGAGCACAACCTCATAACGCATCAAGCACTCGAGCCATTGCACAACCAACCATCGCATTTTGATAACCGTTGAACACACTCACACGTGTCTCAAACATTTGCATTTCGCCGACCTTATCGCCTTCATCGCTCGTTCGAAAGCCGGTTTCTGCGTTGCTCCGACAGCCACAGTTCCGCCCCGAGAAAGTGCTTCTACCGGATTAAATACCGCGACTGTCTATACTCTGATCAGACCAAAAGATGTCGTCCGTGTTCCTGTCCACAGTCCAGTACGTGATGGCGGTGGCCTGCCTGTTGGCCACCCTGCTGCTGTCCAGCACGTCGCCGGTCCACGCCATGCCGCGTCTTACCGGATCCGACGTGGCCACCTCTGACGACCACCACGTCGAGCGTCGCAACACGGAGGTGGACGCCGCCTTCGACCAGGCGGCTCTGCCCAAAGCCATCGAGTACTTCCAGTCGGTCATCAATGACTTCTCCTGCCTCAACCCGCAGCCCCGGGTGTTGCCCGTCCAGGAGATGCACCCGCGCGCCGACGTCAACTACGCCACCTACAACGTGGTGCTGCACCGCTGCGCCCACGACTCGGGTTGCTGCCAGCTGAGTGAGATCTGCGCGCCCAAATTCAAGGAGATCATCCCGCTGCCCATCTTATTGTTCAACTCTGAGAAGCTGGTGCAGGAAATGTCGTTCGTCAATCACACCGAGTGCCATTGCGTCTCGCGGAAGGAGTACGTCGCCGACTAACTGGGGAGAAGACTGGTGACAGACTGGTAATCGCGATACGTTTCTGTCTGATGACAGAACATCCAGTGTGTTCTGGCAGATCGGTCGGACAATGGCGACCTCCTACATATGTGTTGATACACCGTTGGTGGAACCGACCAGGATGACGTGATTAAATGGTCGCAGCAACCCATGATTTGGAATGCCCCTCAACAACGTGGTACCTGACGACGGTTGCTGTTGGGACTCAACTCCATCTACTATGGAAGGAATTCTTCCACCAACCGACGGTGAAATGGGTCTCTTGTTTGGGTGTGCACCTTCCAATTTTTTCTCAAGTTGGGCACCAAAGAACAGCAACGTTGCCCGACTCAAATAACATTCCAAAGACGGAACTCTCTGAAGATACTATTGGCGAACATTTTTTGACATAATCTGACACTAGTGGAGCAATTTTGGACAACCTCCACGTCATGACAGTTTTATCAGTGTGCACAAGATCTTATAACTCTATCAATAAGAGGCGCAATGCGTAAATCGGCGTAATGTTACTTGGATCCCGGTTTGAGTTCCGGTTCGATTGAGTATTCGATGACGTATTTATGTCTCTGGACTCAGAAAAACGATAATTTTTGCTCACTTTCCTTCACCTATCGTCACCCTCCAGATGGCCTTCATCTTATTTATTGACACATTTTTATTATCCCCAATCGTACCATTAACTATTTATTTATTATACGTGATTGTGATAGAATTTTGTTTGTCAAACTGAAGAGAGAAATCAATAAGAAAAGTTATTAGAAAATTGTCGATATACTATCGATATCCTTGTTGAGTATATTAGTTCGCGAATCCATTGAAATTTTACACGTTTTACCACACTCAATATTACACAGTAAATGTGTTTGTTTATAACAGATTTGTGAGATAGTGTGGGGAGAATTCATATATATATCTTGAAAACATAATTGTGGTAAATGTTTCTCGTAAGAATATTTATTTTATAAAGAGGCGAGTTTTGCAGCTGTGCCTTTCACCCTGATTGTCTTTTGTGCAACCGAGTATAGTATTTTTGTATACTTTTTATAACCTATTTTATACTAATTTATTTAATTTATTAAATTGTATTTTAAAAAAGAATTTTAAGTTATGCGATTTTTTTCTACTACGTGTTTCAAAATAATTCATTGAATAGATGAGCTCTTAAATTCTAATTACAGGTTAGCTACCCATTTATTTTACCTGTACTGGTATAATAGTGTTAGTGGAGTTGTGGATACATGGATGCGAAATCCTTGCTGATGTACAATTTCGATATAGTGATATCATATAATATACTAGGATGAAATCTGCAAATGTTTATACAAAACACGTTGTATTTAAAAGTATTTTTCCACTGATGAGGTACACTATTAAAAACGCTCATAAATCAGTATGCACAACGTCAAAATTGTTCATGGTATGATTTTTGTCGTCTTGACACTGTCCTCCTACGCACCACGCACTTATATTTCACATGTCTGAATTCTTCGTATCGAAGAGGGAGCAGACCTCGTCTGATGATTTGTTTATAACTATAGATAATATTGCAACGCTTTACTACGAATTTACGAACAGTCTCATCGAAATTATTACCAAATCCTGTTGATTGAATGTTTATTAAAATAAACTTGTCCGAAATTGCTCTCCGATCAAAGTGCAATAATAATATGCAGAACTATCAACGAATGCCCATCTTGTATTTGTTGACGTCAGGCTCTGTGCGTTGCAGTTATGTATATTGAAAATGAACATTTTCTACGTGTTTTAACAAGTGCAGCTTTGCGAAAATGCCACAGAATAAATTTCAAAATAAATTCCATACTAACGTATTTAAGAACAACCCTTATAATAATTAAATATAAACCATGGCACATTCGAAATAAATTTTAAAAGAAGAACTGAATCAGATGTTCAAGGCATCCTAAACATATTTGTCGTATCACAGCTTAGCTTTATGGTTTCGATTGCATCGTTTGACATCCTTTAATTTACAGGAACACACTCATTTCTACATGGATAAACACGACTAATAATTACTGGAATTATTGTGATTCTAATTGTAAATAAAATATTACATTCTAGAGTTAAATAAATAAATAGATGAAAATAGAGCAGAATCCGATACGATAGTGCCATAATGGAAACCCATTCTCTAGTTGGCATCGAATCGGATTGTCGCGTCCATCTTCTGTTTGTCCGATTGTTGTCCATTGAGTTCAATAGTCCGGTGACACTGTGTGTGTGTGGTTTGGGTTTGGCGAACGCTCTTTATACGTTCTGCTTGATTTGAGAGGCAAAATCTTCGAAGAGCATGTTATCATCTTCGTTCTTCTCGTCTTCCTCCTCAACTGCGTCGATTGTGTTTTGACGAGAGCTTTAAAAAAAAGTTAGGCGTTTGTTAAAATGTCATAAGAAATGCGCACATAGGGTTGTAATCCAGTATCAATGATTTCCTAACAACTCACGTGATTATTTGTTCGACGTCGGCTTGACTATCGGCCTTAATCAGACGTTTCGGATTCGGCTTGGGGTGCATCATGATAAATGGCAGCTCGGCAGTCAGCTCTCTGTGCAGAAAAAGCAGATTGTCACTCATGCAGATTGCACTCTTGTGGGACAGTGTGTGTGAATTACGCTTGCAATTGCGAATTACTTTATTTCACAAACATGTGTTGAGTTTGTGGCGACGTTTTATGATATTTTCATAGACTATCTGACTGAAACGTTGGGGTTAATTAGTCTCACGATTATATTTGAAGTCAGAATTTTTTTAACGCTTTTTAATACATCAACGGCATCAGAGATTAATCACTAAAAAGTATTCATTTCTAAGTAGGGGTTAATTAGGGAGGCTGTATTGTTAAATTGTGCTCGATTTTTCTTTTTAAGGGTTTTGTTAATCGTTCATGTATGCGTCCTTACCCGCCCAATGCGCCCAGGTACAGCTTCACTTTGGCCACGTACGAGATGATGATTCCGAAAGCGTCTCTCGATTCTTGATTCATCAATCTATCAAAGATTATTACAAAATTATTTGTTCCATTCACTGCAGTATTTGCTGTTTCCATGTTACCAGCATCCGTCACAAAAGTTAAAAACAGCATTTTTTGTTTATGTCGGGATTTTCAGCAAATAAAAGTGCAGTTAAGTATGTAAAAGTGAATATTTTTTTCAAAAACGGCTAATTGGGTCACCATCATCGCATCCAATAGATATTGCTATGAGTGATTGCGAATATACAAGGGGCAGCATCGAATCGCGTTTTTATTAGATTCGATGCTGCATACCTTTTTGAATTTTCTGCGAATGTATTAAATTTGCATTTTGTTTACAGGTGTGTAGAAATATTTAATTTCACGGCATATACACTGAACATTTAAGGGTATAGCTTTCTGAAAGGGTTTTGTAAGTTTCGATTTTGAAATAAAGTTGATACTTTGTGACAGTGAAGCAAGATTTTAAAAATTGTCTGCTGTGCTCACATTGTGGACGAAGCCAAATTGGTGTCGTTGTGCTTGAGCCGTCCATCAATAGCCACGCCACGTCGATGTCTATTGCTCTCAAGAAGTGGCAGCAAGTACACTACTTTCTGGAGAGACGATCCCGGAGCTACGGGGCATCCGTCTCTGGAAGAAATTTTTTAAACAAAATGTTGCAGTCTCTTTGAACCACGGTGTTGCGAATTGAAATTGTAAAAGAGACTTACTGGGTTTCAATGCTGGCCACATTGATTTTGTATTGACCGTTTGAAAACAGGCATATGTCTGTGATCTGCACAACTGGGTGGGTAAAAGAAAATATTTATTGGTCAGAATGATTATGTGTCTAGAACTATGAGTATTTTCTGTACTAGGAATGACTTGGAACCACTATGGAAATATGAAAAACTGATTACTCGAAGTTCTGATCTTTTTCACCATCTTATTCGAATTGTTGCGGACACTCAGATTTACAGAAATTCTATCTCCGTGATAGTAGACCTAAAACATGTACAGATACACAATTTTTTTAAATACATTATTACATAGTGTTTTGTATTCCACAGTTCCACGGTGCGCTACGGAATAGCGTATTCCAACATTTAAGCATCGTGCTGCGTTACAATAGTATTCCTAATTTAAATAGACTTTTTTAGTATTTTGAAAGATCAAAGTCTTTGGAGGAGCTATTTTTGAAATAAATGAAAAACAAATATTCGTTTTTTTTCACCTGTTTGTCCAGGGTGACTTCCAATTCCAGCTGACCGGGACTGAGCAAGAACTCCTTGCGAACCACCGTGCATGGCTGCCGTGTTCCCTTCGATGGGGCGTATTGAATTTTGCGAATTCCCAGACTCACTGTGCTCCTGTAGTTGAAAAAAATTGAACTCATCGATTCATATGCAGTGTATGTTCTCAGAACAAGGCCATTGTCATGGTTAATCTGTTAGGTCAGTGCTCGTTTCACGGTCTTTTATGCCGACCTCTTGTGACCCCTGTCGTCGGGTGAGTCCACCACCAAAAATTTCAAAGTGTATTCGACTCCGCATGGCTTTCCCAAATCATCAGGGCCTTGTAGCAGTGTCACCGATGAAGGCGCGTTTGCAGGCACCTAGAGAAATATATCATTACTGTATTCTCTAATTCTCCCAATAAAATAAATATTTCCAAAGCTTCCAAGTTACAATATTTCTCTGCAGGCTCTCTAAAGAAAAAAGTTGTCTTCAAAACGTTATGAAATTAATAACCACACCTCCCATACAGATTTTCAAAAATTCAAGAAATTGTTGATTGACTTTAGAGTGATTTTTGCAATTTTTATTAATATGGGCACTATCCGTAAAAAGGTACTTAGGATATTTAATACAATAAATTTGTGTATATTCATGCGGTATATCTATTATTGGGAGTAATATTTTTTTTAGAACATATCCAATATAAGTTTTTAAGAAATCGATGCCTATAATTTGCTCAAAATCATTTAATGTGGATGATTTACTTCAAAGTGGAATGGGAAAGTGTTATGTCCCAATTTGCGCATCAGCTGTTGTTGCACGATGGTCGGGTGCTGACGTTTCTGCGGTTTTGGATAGACTTGCTCGCTGGCCAAGTACAGGTCCTTGGAGAACTCGAGTCCCATCACCTCGTCGTCCTCTCTTCCATAGCGCAAGGTGACCAGCACCTGACCAATCACCAGACGATCCTTGAGGTATTCCGGATCGACCACTATCACGCCGTCTATGCAGAGTTCAAGTTCAAAATTACGTATTGGCCAAGCGTACCTCAAGGGCAAAATAACTACCCCATATATCTTTGCCAACCAAACTCTTACGTCGCATTATTTTCGTCAGTCCAACTGACTACGTCCCTACCATTGGTGAGAATAAATAGTCATATTGGTCTGTTATCACGGATGGAAATTTTTTTGAATCATCGGGTTACTTTTTTTTTATAGTGGTATAAAAATTGTAAAATTCAGAAAGTTCGTTGGTTTTCTATATCTTAAAAGTTGTTATAAAAAGTAAGAAGCTATTTCTTACCGATTGGATCGACGTGAGAAAAATGATCAACGTAATCCCTCCGAGGGACGTACATGGTCACCTAAATACAGATTCATTTTAAAAATTACTATCTAAATAATAAAATAAAATTTAATACTAGCGCTATAAAATAATAAATCACGTACCTGCCCATTGGGCGACGTCTTCTTGAACACACGAAACGTAGCAACCATTTTCCACGAATATACTTTGACCAAACTGCTTTGAAATTGCTAATTCACTATTAGATTTTCTTGTGCTGTTTTATTCCTGCAGACGCTTGCCTGTATGTGTGAGAAGAGTGATGTGTAATGAACAATTTTCTCTTTTTATATATAAATTGCAGGTGGCGCATCAGGTGATCAGATAAGCAGGTTAAGAGGATTTGTTGGACTCGGTTCTGATGACCTGCAAGTGAGTAGAACGCGTCGCCTCGCCAAGACATTTATTGGGATTCATATTACGTATGAACTTTAGATATACTGTGGCGGTTATATTTTGCTAGTGCGTACCGAATTGCCAGAATTTTGAAAATGCTGGTTTTTCTCACAATATTCGCTCCTCTTAGATGCCAGCTTCGGCTGGTATCAAGGAGAGACCTTAAACCCTCTCCCTCAATTCTTTGAGAGAGTGATGAAGACGGGATGGTTGCTTTTATGCAACTACCCGTCACAGACCCCCCCCCCTTATTCATTTGTTACTCATTGGCTTACTGGGCATTATGTATAATTATTTGACTGGGTCATTTTTCTCTCTCAAAGTATCCACTATTTTCTGTTCTATCAACTTGGACTTAATGAACTGTTTAAAATTTAATATGGTCCTTTCAGTTTTGCTTGGATAATTGAATTACTTGACCAATTAAAAATGTGGATCATTCCAGCGTGTGCGCCAAATTAAAAATTGAAAAATCGCACATTTCAAGCAAATCACAATGGGTCCAAACTTTTGCTTTTGTGAATGCCTTTATTGAGAAACATTTTTGTTCCAAGTCGTGCGGTGCGTCTTACGTGGACGTCACAATTGTTTGTGAGATCTTTGGACATCCGAGAAGAAAAGCTGACAGCCAAGCCAATTAATAAGCTCTATCGGTGCTCACCGCAAAAAGCCAAGCGCCAATGTAACACGGGCTTATCTAGAAACTTAAATTTATTGTCATGCTGGTTGGCTGACAATGAGACCGAGTTTTCAGAAATGCGCTCATTAAAAGTCATGTAAACTACTAATACTACTAAATTACTAGTAACTAATGATTTTATTGTATTATAATAATGGTTGTGTAGAAGGATAGTAGCCAACATTTCTTATCCCATTATTTCTATTCTGAACATCTTAACACATGATGCACAGACACATGATGCTGGAGAAAAAATAATATTCAATCATTTCTTTTTGAGACGAGCTTCTTCAAGTGGGCACCAGGTGGAGTTTGTTGACAGCATTTGAAAGCGCCTAGCAGACAACCAATCGGCGGCGCTTTAAAAAGTTTACTGCTGTAATACGCTTGTCCAGGAATTTCCGTGCCTATCTTGCTTCACAAACTATGGAAGCGTTACCGATGCCATCGTCGATGAAGGACACTGACAGTTCCCTTCGTTTCTCCAATGAACTGTTTACTCAGGATATCATTCGTACGCTCCAGTCAGAAACTCGCCCTGAAATGGTAAATTTGACCTTTTTTCTTTATTCGAATGCAGTGAATCCTGGTTTAGTTATTTCACAAATCTTCGTCCAGCATGTTCGTGTTGTACTGTTGGAACAAACCTTGTGTTTTTTGTTGCAGAGAAATGCCGCCAAGAAATTTCTGGCAAGGTGTTCGGATGCCTCTCCATTCGTGGACACCTTGGATTCAAGCGTGAGACTAGAGCTGTTACGATTGTTCACCAGCTATGGAATAGTCCTTCCAGTATCACAAGGCAACGACAGAGGTAATTGTATTTGAAGTTGAGATGATAGAAAACTATTCTTTAAATTTACATGTAGCTAAGGAAACTGTACATAATTGTGGCATTAATAAGTTTCTAATTATTTTTTGACAGACCTCGAACAGGGCGATTTCGTTGATGTCAACGAAACGAGCCTTTTGACAATGAAGTGCCTAATTTTTATTTTGGTGAGTCTGGCAAACACAATTCTAATTTTTTATCAGAACCCAGAAGAGCACTCAGTCCTTGAATTGTATCTACTTTCTTGTTTTTTGTAGACCGATGTGGAAAGCGATGCTCAAATCATCGATATCTTAACTGATGTGGTAGTACTATGCGCCCAGCACGTAGAACAGAACTTGTGGACTAGTCCAGAATCCATTGCACAAGCCCAAAGTTGGTACAGTTAATTTAAAAGCAAAAAGAATGACCTTTTACACATTTTGAGGTAGCCGGTTTCTAGATCGTTTACATTTTTCCTTTAGGTTTGTTGAATCTGCTGCTGAGAATTATGAATTGTTCATCTGTAAACAATTTATTCAACAACAAAACAGACGAGCCGTTTCGCAAGAATCTGTTTGCTAAGTTTCCTAAGCGTTTGACGAGAGAAAACTGGAAACTTGATCCAGGATTGACTGCTGCATTCAAGTGGTGCCTGCATCAGACCAAGGTAATCTGATGAAGAAATGATTTTGAATTTTTGTTCTCCTATATTTGGTGTATTCCCACCTTTTTGGGGAAGACGCAAGCCTAGCAACTTTTGCATTCACCGCTGATTGTTGAATTAATACAATGTTGGCAAACTGTTATTGAAACTTGATGCCACATCTTTTCCAGCATCCATTTGTTGGAGATGTACTGAACGAAGTTCTACCAATTTCTTTGCTTTTCATTGACGATTTCGTTGTTGAAAATCGGACTTCAGGACTTGAATGTCTGCTCCACATCATGCACAACTCGGTACATGCTCAAATTGTGATTATATCTATTATTTTTTAAATTTCCTACTTTGGAATCATAATATACCCATGTCATATTGTTTCTAAATATAGCCCACCGCCACTTTGCAGTGGTACGGCCGGACTGATGTCATCTACAACGCCCTCAAGAATCTCATCTACACCCGAGAACCACAAATCATTGTGTCTCTGTACCCCTGTATGTTTCGAATTCTCCAGATAATGTTACCCGATCCCAACAAACCCGCACAAATCAGAAAAGTGAGTAATGCTGCATAATCGGAGTCATTAACTATTGAAAAAATTAGTTATTTTTATACCTTTCGTTTGTTTTGTAATTGCTGTCATTATTATGACATTTTTCTACAGATAACTCATTATGATACAATATATCAACAATTTCTCCATGAAATGGAAGCTGAACAAGTAATAGCAATCCGCCAAGCCTATTCTCAACATTTAGTGACATTCATCGATATTTTGGGAATAACGGTTGTGAGACATTTACAAGTGAGTTATTTACTCGGTTTCATCAATTCTTGTTCTTTTCCAATATTTCATTGTTGTTGTCTTATGTCGATTGTCGTGCTTTTCTCACTAGTCGACCTTAAAGATTATTCTCCAGTATCTAGAAATTTACGACGGTCCAGAGGAAATAACGAGGTTAAATAGTCTACAAGCTTTGAAAGTTGTCATAACTGTGGCGTGGCCAAGGTTAGAGCTGTTGCTACTTTTTCAAACTAATTATATCTAGTTGTTTGGTTAATTTGGATAATCCAGGGCCTGGATAAGAGATGCGGCATTAGGATAATTTGCCTGTTAGATTCGAATGGAGGAATTCAAATTAAAGTGCCTGTGTCTTTTTTCCCAGGATCGCCAATCAACTTCACTGTATTGTTGAAGGCCTAGTAAAACTCATATACGATGTTCCTGGCCTCCAGAGCCATCAAACCTGCAAAGGTAGGCTATTCCTTATGGCGTTTACAAATTGTAATCTTCTAAAATCACATACGAATATTTATCCAGACGTTTAACTAATAGCTATAGCCCCTGTTTTTCCTAGATGACATTCTTGTCCGATGCATTGAATGCCTGAAGTTATTAAGGATATTATGTCCAACTGAAATCGATGTAAGTTTTATATTAGTGCATCTAATTTTTGTTATTAGTTATAAATTTGCGAGAAAATATTTTAATCGAAAGGAATTACATTTTAGGAATTGTGCGAGTCAATTAAAGAAGTCGCCCAAGATATTCCCCAGCTGCTATCAATCAAAATGTGGTCAGAATAATTCTCTGGACCAAATTTACGGATTCTTTTAGGAAAGGCTTGATGATTCACACGCAAATTAAGAAATAAAACGTTCAAGAACATATAAATTTTTATTTCGAAATATTTGTACTTTCAGTTCATAGGTACGTCATACCAGTCGATACACACTCCTAATATCATTTCTCGTGAAATGGCATTTATAAACGGTACATTTATTCTCGTATATGGTTAGTAACCAGACAATACAAATTTGTGTGCAGATAGGAAAATATATCATTTTGCAAAATATTTCACAGGACAAATCTTTCACGCTTATCGTTGAACAACATCTAGATTAAATTTTATTCTATTACACACGAGTTGACCAAAAAATAATTTTGTCATGGATTTTACTAGATTCCATCCAAGGATGAAAAAATATTGTGTATCAATAATGGTCTCCGACAATATCAATGCTTTAAGTTGGTGAAAGATTAGTGCACTGATTCAGAAATTGTTTCTTTGTAAATATTTTTTGTAATTGAAAAGAGGTATTTTTACTTGATAAATCTTTAATAGGCGTTTTCGTCTGAACTTGTAAAATTCCTCTTGTGCAAGTCTCGCAATGAATGCGATTGAACCACCCTAGTCGATACGGTACTGACATTTGCTAAAAACATTGTATTTCACCGGTTCTCCAAAACCCATTCACATAAAACAACTGGATACACAAGTGCAATTCATTTGCATAATGCCCTCTTGGTCAGACTTATGTTAGTTGAGTGTTTAGCTGTCTGAGTATGGACAAAACCAGTTCCCTCAGTGTCTGAAAAATATAGATGCTGCAGAGTTAGCAATCTATTATCGAAGTAAATATTAATTAATACTCTTAATAAAATATACAATATGATAAATGTATTGTATACCTGGGGTTTGCAGTATTCTTCAATCCAGCTAAAAACACACCGGGAAAGTTCGGTAAAGTTGGCAACCGAAATACTCGTGTTGAAGGACTGGAACAACGAATCCATGATTGTCTGAAACTGGTAGGCAAACAATATCTAATTTCAAATTTGAGGAACCAGAAAAATATTTTAAGCCCCTACGTCAATAGCCTTTTCAAACGTGTCAAGTGACTCACTCCAGGGCGCTTGATAATGGTTGCGTTACAAATTTAATATCATTTGAAATTCGTTAAATATTTTTTTAAAAAATACCTGGGATTGGTCCAATCTCAAATGCGCTTGAGAGGGTTGCCTTTCACCCATTCGATTTGTATTCATATAAAGCAACTGCGATCTCAAACACACATACTCTAATTCAAGCACGCTGGACAACAAGTGAAATCTTATACATTTACCACGTGAAACCTGACTTCATCAGACAGCTGGTTGCTGGCCTGATTGGGTCGGCTTTGATGGGCTTGGACAATCTGCTCATAATTTCTAAGGAATGCGAAGAAAAAACAAGAAGTTATTAACACAATATCAACATGATTATAGAAGGGTGTTCCGGTGTTAGTATTCCAGTTCCACTCACTCTCGCATGATCTGCAAGGCCACGACTTCTTTCCGCAAGGCGGCAATCTCATCTTCCTGCTTTTTACGTTGCTGGAGTAGAAACTGGATGTAGTCGATGGCTGATTTGCAGAAGAGAACAGAAACATCAAAATGTGTGATAAGACAAAACAGCCTCTTGATTTACGAATTATATTGGTTATACAGCCTCTTGATTCACGAATTATATTGGTTATAGACTATATACATACATTTTTGTAGTACGGTTGCTTTGCTAACTTTATAGCCGCTAAGACTGTCCTGCTGTTGGCATGTAGGTACCAGATCTTGCAGGTTCTCGTAACCTTTCTGTGTGGACAAATTAGGTTTAAATGCTTTATCAAAACTCGAAACATAATTAATGTAAATTAAATAAATGTTTAGCAAAATGATAATGTTGATGTTTTTTTAAATAAAAAGTTAAGAGATCACTTGATTCGGTGACCTTTGCATTTTTTAAAACATGTTTTTATATTTTTAGTTAATTCTATTACAGACGGGGATTTTGACTCAGAACCTCCTCGATTCCCTGACTTTTCAAGTAGGGTGAGCAGAGCATGTGTCACTGTTATGATGGTTTGTGGACATTGCGTAACCAGGCTCAAGGATTCGAAGCACCTTTATGGCATCTCTACGTTTCTGTTCCGCGTGGGTGTGTGCCTCCCGTCGGCGTTCCTTGTAGCTGGTCGTCGACTTGTCGTCGCTGTCATCGGCGTCTGAAATTTTATTTGTGGGGGAAAAAACAGGATTAAGAATGCAGTTCCATTGAAATATATGGATAATACCAGTGGTGACTCCAATGTTGTCAACCGATTCTTCGCACTTTATCACCTGACCTGAATTTTGTGCGGAAGAAGACGTGTGAAGAGATCCGGTGCTGGACGTCCGCGAGAAAGTGTAACGGCCACTGTTGTTACCAGAAGGACTGGCTGGCTCCAGTTTCAGATCAGGTTCTGCAAAACCTGAAATTTTTTAAAGGACATCACTCAGTGTGCTCCTATTTGGCGGTTTTGCAGTGCTTTTCTGAAAGGAACATCTGCCACCAGTATTAGTGTGTTTGCTGGTACTTGGAACGAATAAATGAGAACCCGAAACCTGGTTCGCCTGTACACCTTGCTCTTTTAAAAAAAAATACAGAATTACGTTCCCTACCAGCATCAAACTCGGAATCATAGTTCGGTTCAGCCATTTCATGAACAGGCATTTGCCGCCTCAGCTCTGCTAATTGTCCCTGCAAAAGTAAAAATAATGAATGCGAAATTTTTGATTAGTGGGTCAGTCGTTCATTAAGGAGACCCTGAAAATTGATTTTTTAATTATTATAGCCACAAGACCTTTGAAAATTCATTCCGCTACTCGCTACTGTTGAAATCATGTGAGGGTCACGTTAATGTATAATATAGTTTGGCAGCAATATTCCCCAGAACCCACCATTGGTGATCTTAGATGATATACGCACCCACAATAATTCCACAATTGATGAATACGAGAACGCAAGATGCGTTTTTTGACGAGAGGTCTTATAAACTTACCTTTAAATGACGCGTCGTCACCGCACCCCCAGTGCATACTATTTACTAGTCCGCAATCACAATGTTGCTTAAAAATTCTGAAAAACAAGGAGAAATTGCGACGAAACCAAGTCACACAACTGCGTGCTAGGCCTAGGCTAGGACTAGTTGTAATATTATAGTCGTCAGCTGCGAGGAGTCTTGACAATTACAGAATACCACATTCACACAATCGGATAGATTGAGATGGGCTGCG
>JAQGBY010005698.1:0-14249 GCA_034698785.1 Mycogona germanica | reverse complement strand
ACCCGGCTTCTTCTTGGGATCATAAAACTGGGAAATAGTTGCGAAATTATTCCAATACTCTATAACTATCGATAGTTGACTAACGAATTATTTATGACTAGATATTTTTAAACGCAACAACACAATGACATGGAAAAAGTTGCGAGTCATATCCAGCGTAAATTTAATTTTTCTGCGTTATCGTGAGCCCTATCTCGAGCCCTATCTCAGTAAGTAGTGAAATAGAACAATTGTGTTTTATTTATTATATTAGATTAAGCGCGTAATTAATTTTATTAATCGACATTCGACGATCAATTGCTCGAATCCTGGCTTCAATTCAAAATAAAGAGTTTTGTGAATGCAAATTGAATTATATTAATTTTGAAAGAGTTCAGGAATTCAGTTATACTGTACGTGTTTCCGAACATGCCTATCCTTACACGTTAACAAAAAGTGTATAATTTCCAATCAAAACCAGACATTTCCCAGCCTTTGTCAACGATTCAGTAGACTTATTCAAAACACAGTCAGGCGAAGAATAGAAACGGAGATTCTGATTGAAATCTCTATTTAGTCTCGGTACAATAACGAAACCAGACGGTTTCCACGAATAGTCGTTCTGCATATCGTCTCATTAATTGAGGTGCTCTGCAGGGGTGTTCTATTTTATTTTTTGTGAATGGTGCTTCCTGTTGTTCACCAATCCACGCTCCTCGCATAATTCTATTTATTTGACAAAGTTGTTCTCCCTCTGCTCTCTTTCTCAGGAGACGGTGTCGTCAAGATTCTAATGAGTTCCTACAGCTAAATGCGTGCGCCTCCTCGACTTATCGAGCCGTGCGTGTATCGATTACAAATTCATGTACATGAATATACATGTCTCCGCGACTATGTATCATGTACATGTTGTTTTTGATGCTTCCTCGGAACGAGCAGTTTCGCTCTTTTGTCTGTTCACTGGCGCAACGCGATATGTCTTGAGAAATGCATAGCGAACCGACCAATGTATTCAGATTGAGTTCGTGCTGAATAATAAAAATGGCGGAGGGCGTTGAGTGCAACGCCGCTCAGCGGCGGAAATAAGCGACTCATCGATTATACGGCAAAATCAAATGACCATGGAGACAAATGGAGAACGAGATCATTTGTTACCAAACACTCTTGATTGGCTGATTCGAATAATATATTTTTCTTTCAAATTGTTAACACTTATTAACGTTTCCAGAAAAAATATCCGATCAATAAAACTGCAGTGTTTGGATAATTCACAATTTGATGGTCGCTTGTGCTAACAACAACTGTTGGCTACATACATTTTTCTGTAGCGATTTGTTTTATAGAAATGTCATTTTGATTTGGGTCGTGTGAGTTTAAAGTGTACACGTGTAAGCTCTTTATTCCCCCAAACAAAATGAGATTTCCTCGGAGCAAATCACGAAATGATCCCTATAATCGTCTCGTGTTGCCACTCCTCGGCGCAGAGCGGCGCTGTACGTACTCTGCCCGGTCCGCCTTGGTGCTGTATCCCCCAGTTTCAACGAAGGAATGATGCAAAATCGAAAATATAAAAAAAAGAAGCAAGTTGTCCTAGTTTCGGAGCTATCGCCGACTGGAACCAGAGATTTCGTGCGTGTGACTTGCAGATTTGTAGTCGCCATTATTATTGACCCGGCTCACTCTCTTATATACATATCCTGACGCAACCCGATAAAGGCTGCTTCCGAATTCGTAAACTCTCGCGTTTTTGACGAAAATGACTTGCACGTTGTGCTCCGTTTGTTCGGGCCGATGGCACGTTACGTCTAAAGCGAAACGCACAAAAGACTTTTTAAAGAGACACCCTCGTGACGTCTAAATTGAATAGCTTCTACCTGATCAGCCAATAGAAATAGATTAGGCCGTCTCCGAAATGGTTACATCGTGCCAATAAAAGAGTGCGATAATAAAGTAAAATTTCCCAGAAAATCTGGTTCATAATGTGTTGTACGAATGAATTAATCGTTTTCCATATTGACCGGATGTCGATTTCAATTTTAGCCGAACTGACTGAAACTTGATAACTTGAAAAAAGCATTTCCTTCTATTTTCGATTTCTATTGTTTGTTCTGACGGGCAGCAGATGGCGCAGTTAGTTTGACTCATTTGCATGAGGGGGGAGGAAGGGGGTAGACCTCTCTGTAAGCGAGTTGACGAGAATGTTGACGATGTGGAAATCGCTCCCGGAAGAGATGCAGATTCGGCGACCCGTAATCGATGTGGGTTTTGTGACGTCATCGCTCCTAATGGAAACGAATGGGGCGCACACAGGCGTCCGTGTGCGGTCGTTCTGTTCACCCGCTTTCGATCGGCACATATCAATTTGAATCATTGGGGCAGGGATTTTCGGCCCACCTAGTCCTCCTCCGTGTGACGTGCGTCTCTCGTTACCCTTTGACCACAAAGTTGGTCGTCGCGCTTCGTTCGGCCGAGTCCGAGTGGTCGTCAACCACTCTCTGTTCGCGCTCACGGACTGCAAAGTTAACGAATGAATTTTCAATAGATTTTCTCCCAACAAAGTAGATCGTGTAGTTGAATCCGGCGCATAGGCCGTGTGTGAATCGCCTTGTTCGGAATCGTACTAACTGATATCACAACATCTATCAATTATTGTCGCATCTCTGGATTCTATGTGTGACAGTTGTTGGTCTAGATTTAGATATCGAAATGTACGCCACCTAGTGATGAGCTTACATTAAAATACTTTATAAAGAAGTTATAGTAGTGTTTTTGTTGTCACACTACTATCGAGGTTTTCATTGTAAAGTTCAGCTAAAATTTGCTGAAATATATCTATGAACACGATATGAACACGATTTTGGATATTAAAAAAATATTTTGAAATATTAATTTCACTTAAATACACTTACAAAGAAGTTTTCGAACGTTCCAAGCTTTTTTCTGTAGTGAAATGTTATTTTAAAGACTTGTCGTTTTATTGACGTCTCGAATGAAGACGTCTTAAAATACAGCTGCAATTATCCATTCATGAATATCTGAGAATACGTGTCGGGCCCATTCATGGCAATCTTAAATAATTATCCTTTCCTGGAAAGTGTCTTAAATTAATATAGTATATCCATCAGGAGTCCTATAAATTTGATTACACTACGCAGATAATTCTCAAATACGCAACAACTGTCAATGGGTAGACAGCGTCTTGATTTACAGTGTAGCTATTTAGAAGTCGGTTGGGAAATTTTCATTTTTTCTCCCCCCAAATCATTTTTTGTCTGTATGTCTCGAATAACCAGTAGCTCTGTTCCGAGAGCCGTGACGACGCTCCGTGATTGACGATGGGGTAAGGTGACCGCGAACCGACGCGTGGCTCGACAGGCTCGAGCGCCTTCTCCTCAGGGTTCGCCTGTTGTCGACGTGCGCCGATATGACGTCGCCCGACGCGATTGATTGAGCGCGACCGCAACGCACACGCCATCATCACGACGCGCCCCACCGGGTGCGCTGCGATCGGATATATAGTGGTGGGGGTGGATCGGTGGGTGTAGTAGTTGGATTGGGGGTGGCCGGGTCTCCGCACATGGCGGGTGGTGGGGCGGACCAACCTCCTTCTACTCCTCTTCTCGTCCTATTAGCCGCAGTTGATCGACTCTTCTGAGGCTGTTGCACCGGGCTGAGTGTGTGCCATGATTCCAGTGGACTCTCGAGGAGCCAGTGATGGACAGTCGATATTGTCGAAGGCGTGGCTAATAATTATAATCTGTTTAATTACTCGTGCATCAATTAATATCTATATGTGGGTGGAATTGTCTGATGGAAATTAATTATAGCTCACTTCGACTCATGGGATGCGCGGTCAGTGGATTGATCGGCTGATGAGTGATGCGGCGGATGTGGTGCGTCGAGGTTTTTCTCGCACCGAGTCGTATGGGGTTCTCTCGGTGGCTCGCTCTAAAAATGGGTTTGGCGGGGTCGAATTCGTGAGTGCAGTGGCCTAAAATGAAATGGGGGGTTCCTTCACCTAGTTAGCGGCGATTGTTGATTTTGATTACGTTGCAGATGAGACGGTTGAAAAGAGTGCAATTGTTGGAATGATCTGCACAAAACGCGCTAAGTGCCGAGACTAGCCTCCGTAGTACACAAAGCGAGCGCCTAGGTTGAATGGAGAAGATGTCTATATCCGGGTGTGTTCCCCAATTGCCACACTTATTCTACAAATTCAGGAGTGAAAATTGAATTTCGAGGATAGCTGGTGAAATTTCCAGACCAAGAGAAGACCTCTGCAATTTTTTTTAGTACGCGAGAAATTAATAAACGCGACTTGGGAGTGCAAGAATAAATCGTGCTGACGTCACTGCGACGAGCGAGTCTCTGACGTCACACATGACGAGGAAAAGCGGTCTCGAACCCACGTAGTAGTGGGGGGGGGGGTCAGACCTGGCAGGTGCTGCCGTCTAGTGGCCCGTGTTACGCGTTACGTGGCAATTACAGAAAGCCGTCTAACACGGTCAGACTCTTGTCTAGAACTGCAATTTGATTTCATGCAAATGGATTGAAATTTATTGCGTTGTCGCTCGGGAAGTCTAGTGGAAATATTTTCTGTCTTTCCACTCTTGTGTTCGTTTCGGTTCTGGATAAATTGTTGTCTGGATCGTGTGGCCTTTACCCGGATGAAAAATAGGCGACTGCTTGATCATTCATGCGAGGTATATTTGGATCATATGCAGAGCACTCTGTTGTGTCAATACCAGACCTCCCCAATTTGCTTCTAATTGGGGAGGAGGAGGAGAAGGAGGATCAGGAGGAGGGATGGTGGTGGTTGGAACGGCCTTGGAGGGTGTTCCAAATGCGCCAACTAAAACTGTCGGTCGATCCTGTATCCGCGGCGCCATGTTTGCTCTACGTGTTTTGTGGACCGTGCTCATCGATTTTAGTGACGTCGGTGTTTCTGCCCACGTCTGAACGACTAATTGGCTTCCGGCGCACGAGCCAGCGTTTTAACAGAACTGGAGCAGTTTTCTCAGTCACGTTGTGTCCGGGCCCTGCGCTTTCCCGCTGATGGCCTCGACGGCTTCCAACATTGCCAACGTGGACGTTTCGAAAGAATGAGTTGTGAGGGGAAAGTATTGATACATGTCGATTTCTGGAGGAGCTTTTCGTTCGCATCCGTGGGTTATTTTTTGTGTCTGTCTACTAGCAGGTCACTACACGGTAGGAATCCATTTTTGTTTGTTTGTTTAGAGTGTACAAACATTTAAAGAGTACGTGCCATCGAGTAGGAATTAATCGAGAATCTGCGAATGCTAATCAAATAATCTGGATGAGATCGAATTAGATATTGAATCAATTATACCTGAAACATAATTATCACGGAAAGAACAATTTTCCTTGGACTTTCAAAAGTTTGAATTGACAAAAATGAATTGTATAGGCTTTGGGAAAAATGTTTATGAAATATATTGTTTATGACGTTCCGACTCCGTCCTGGATCCATGAACTCTCGTTCCAATTTCACTTTAGATCGATAAATTTAGTTATCGTGTCGTTTCAATGAAGCTGCCCATTTTCTACCGCCAACACTCTTGGTCTTTTGTGACATACACATGTTTAGAACCCATTCAATTGTTTCGTTTGAAAACGGTCGCCTGGAGCTTTGACAGAGGAACAGAGAGAACCAATAGCGGATCGAGTTCACGGGAATACAATGACAAGGTTGACGTCACGACGAACGATGACGTGGTCGAAACCTCAAATCGGTTTCTCGTCGATGTGTGGAGTCCGACATTGTCGCATTTCGGTGCCAACAAAAATAAAAAGAACGCGTCACATTTAGAAATGACTCAAAATTATCCTGTTTCTGCCATTGACCCGAAAGTCTTCGACCCTCGGAACACATTGTTGATGCTGATTCGACAATGAATTACGTAGTTTTCAGGGATGCGATGTAGATGGAGACGTTTCGGTTGTTTTCATTACTTCGATAATTCGTTCGTGCGCTCGATTCATTCCGCTAGCTTTTGAGCTAACCTATCGATTTTTTAAAGTTTTATCCTTTCAATATATCGATTATTTATCTGACCGTTGTGGCAACCGATAAATAACTCAAACGGATATTGCATTTGCCTCGTATTGATCTCCTCGTTTCCACGCTCGGTTACAATATCTCCCAGTTGGCGTTGCCTTCGCTTTTAGGAAGAGTCCCTCTATGTAAACTCGACTGTTTTTATTGATTGGGGGACGTCAGAATGTTAAGCGCGAGGTTGCGCTTTTATCGCCACCATCGTCCATTAACACCGGCTTGTTAGATATCTGATCAATTTTATTTTCTCAGGTGACCAATTTATGCGTTTCGATAATAAAACTTATCTTTTTTATGTTCTATTATTCCAGCAGGTCCATATGGCTTCGGCCTCCATTCGTCGTTCCTGATGAGATAGCCCCGCGCCGGACCGCCGCCCCGCGCCCAACTCCCCTCTCTCCAGCAGAGGCCATCAGCCCCCAGCATCCATCCAGCATCCTCACCGCCGCACCGTTGTCGTTGCCGCAATGTCGCTGCTCCGTCGATTACCCAAACCCATCAAGAAGCCGAGTCTGTGGATCAAGCTCATCCTGGTGTTCCCCACCGCCTGGTTCCTGTTCGTATTTCTGGTAGGCCTGCAGGACAAGGTCTCGCCCGGCGCCGCGCCAGGCAGCGCGCCCATGCGGGAGCGAGCGCCGCCGGCCCGCGGAGCCATGCCGGATGCCCCCCGCGACGAAGCTGAGCCGCCGCCGGAGCAGCCTCGTCCGGCCGCCATCACTACCACCACCTCACCGCCTGTGACGGCCAAAGCGGTTGAGCAGCCGCCGGTGGCTCCTGCCGCCGATCCGGCACAGGTGGCCCGGGAGGAGCATCCGGCGCCGCCCGATCAGGCCGTGCTCAAGATGCCGCACGAGGACGAAGAGCCGGGCGCGATGGGCAAGGCCGTGGTCCTGCCCAAGAACTTGACCGGTGACGTTAAGAAACTGGTGGACGAGGGCTGGCTCAATAACGCCTTCAACCAGTACGCCAGTGATATGATCTCGGTGCACCGAACCTTGCCGGACATGCGTGACGAACCGTAAGTAAAACTCTTTTGTTTTATTTCAACTGTACTGAATTTGAAGAAGGGATATTCGATGTCAGACAATTCGACCCAATTTGGCCATTCTGCGAGTGCGATCAGAATGTGTCTTGAATGTAAGAATTCTTCTTTTGCAGTGTAGGCGAGTACAACCATTGTGTCCCGAGTATATTTATACAATATATCAGATATATACTGTGCAGCTATAGACGGGTGCGCTGTCGCGTCCTTCCGTCGTCGCCACTTGACCGGACATGGCAGTCGACGCCAGTCTGAATGGACCGGAAGTGAATTATCCCGGCCAGCGCGGCAGAAGCCTGATTAATTGCGTGGCCGGAGGGGGAGGTGGAGGAGGAAGGGATAGAGAGAATGAGAGATCGAGATAAATAGAGGGGGAGGGCTCCGATTAATTGGATCCGTTTGAGCTGAGGTATGTGGGTGGGGAGGGTTGCGTTGTGATAACGAGAGTGATATTGGTGTAGATTTGGCGCGCGCGCCAAATGAATCACTGTCAGTGTCTGCCAGTCTACGTGTCTCCTTCCTATATCTATATATGCGCCGCAATGGAGATGGATTGCAGCGAAATGCCACTGATGGCTGCGTTCGTCTTTTTTCGCTGTACTGTCAGTGGTGTCGTTACCTTTTAGTGCAAAGTGTCGGACGCGCCCCGCCTCTTCACGAGAATGATTAACGCACTACATTAGCCGGCGTTCTAATCAGTCATACGAAGTATTTAGAAAAGGACCCTTCCCTACTTATCACCCTCGTTATAGGTTTGTGTTCGGAGAATATATATACTCGATATACATTTTTTTTGCAATCAACGGTGAAGTGAATTAATCATTAGGAACAGTTTCGATTCCTCAAACGCTCTTGGAAAAATTTAATTCGCTCTAATGAGGTCTCGTCGCGATTTCAAGTTAAGCCAAACGCTTCTCAAATACGCAAGTGAGGGGGAATCAAACATGATTGGTTTGTTTAGCTAATTTCAAAATAGAAAATTATTTAAAGTGTATTCTCGTATTTGCATTTATCGTGCGTGACGTGAATTTGGTGCAATGCAGGATAGTCCTTTTAAGGCGGAGCTTTAAAATTGTTTTACAATTTTGTTCAACGCCATTTAAAGAAATACATTCATTCAACCATTCATTTGAAACAAATTAGATATAGATGACGCGAAATTTGCAGGCCCTCCCATTGTACAAACAATTTATGAGCGTCCTACGAAATTGAGTTGCAAAAATAACGTAAAGATGCACTATTTAAGAATTCGAGTCCCATCACACTCTAGTGCGACTTAGATATCAACCAATAAAGTTAAGAAATTTCTACCTAATATGTGAAACAAAATGTAACCCAAAACAAATCAGATCACACGTCTGATCGAGAAAACCACCTTAGCAAGTCAATTAATGTAATAAGTGTGAATTCAACTAATCAAACTAATCCTTTAAAAATAAGGAACAAAGCAAAAGTTTGCGAATGCATACAAGTTTCAAACGCGAAACAAATGATGAACAAAAATTTAATAAAATAGAATAAAATAAAGAGAACAGTCTCAAGTATACCATATATAAATAAATAACTATCAGTCAGTCACTAGACAACTCTCCAGAACGAGAAATGCTGGAGATAACTTGTTTTGCCGGACACGTAACGTTTTTGTTTCCGGTCTGTCCGATTTGCCAGGTGCAAGGTTCCTGGCATTTACAACGAGAAGTTGCCGGACACCAGCGTGGTCATCTGCTTCCATAATGAGGCGTGGAGCGTCCTCATCCGGACCGTTCACAGTGTGCTGGACCGATCGCCCCCTCATCTGCTCAAGGAGGTCGTGCTCGTCGATGACTCGTCCACTCTGCGTAAGTACAAACATTCTAATCTTATTTATTGTCTTGAAAAACGTCTTTAAAAACACACCGTTTGTACACGCCGAACTACGAGATTTTGATCTCGCGTCTCGCAAATTGCGTTTGGTGTGAATAGCGCGTAAGATGATGATGCTGTAAGTTTTCTTCTGAACAACCGCGGTTGATGGAATGACGCGGGGGCGGGTGTGCAGTGCGGATAATGCGTGGCGAGGTCGAGGCAGCGCCTGATCAGACGAAAGTGTCAGTATCGATTTCACGCACTGAATCGATTTTTCTCCCCGACTTGTCACAAATTTAAATTAGACGTTTTGCGAGCCTCGTCATGCCTGCTTAGGTTTTAATTTTCTTTTAGGCAGACAAAAAGTCTTGATTTTCTAGTTCTAAAAAAAATAATGATTGAGTTTGGCAGTCGTGATTAAAGTTGTCCAATTTTGGATTCGTTTCGTCTGGGACGTTTTTTTTGTTGTTAAATTTGAATTTTTTGCTACTTTCAATTTCGCGCGACGCTCCAGGGTTATTTGATGGCTTACTCTAGATCGAATTCCGTTCAAACTTTTTATTTTCGTCTCGTAGTTGAGGACGAAGTCTAATAAGGGCTGTGCACTTTTACCCTTTTATGGCAGACCGTAATTTTCGCCACCAGTGGTGGTGCTTAATCATTTGAGCGACAATCCGGCCTCATGTTAGATTCCCTGTACAGACCCACATTAAGTCGATCTCTGGGTACTGGGTATGTGCAACTCTGGAGTGCGCCGCCAGAGGGCACTAATACCCGTGTCGCACACCGTCCCCAATTCACCCCCAAACGTACGTCACGCCATTCCTCGAGGCTGCTCTCCGACCCAGACCAAGAACGAACGAACCCTTTCATCTCCAGCCACCGCCATCGCCTTCCCCCGGACTCAATTTCCGAGACTTGTCTTCATTTCAGCGGTGGGCGGAAGAAGGATAAAACCATCGGCAACAGCTGCCACTGAAGGGTCTCTACTACACACACACCCGCCGCGCCTGCGATTGACCCGCCCACGCGATGACCGCCTGCGGGATCACTTCATCCCCTTCTCCTTCCCCCTGAACCACCTACAACTCTGATCCAAACCCCCTCATAAATATTCACGATGTTAGTAGAGGCGGGGTTTTTATACCGCACAACTCAGTTCACATCCACTGTGTTGAAAATAAAAGAGATGTTTCTCGGTGGAACTTCAAGACTTCTTTGGACTGAAGCTGTGAGACGTCCGGGTTCCATCGATCGTTTCGTGGCCAGCTCAGACAGCGACAGGAGAATCTCCCAAATTTTGTGATTCCATGTTTCTAAAAATTATTTTGTTCTCCATTTCGAGTTGCAACTCAGTGGAGTCGATAAATTGGGCGTTGAAGATGTCTAGTTTCAGATTCTGTAGCAGGTTGTTGACTGCGAGATTGAACACCAAAATGATTGGGGAGAACTGTCCTTTTGTACACTGTGTTCGTCGTCCCAGTCCTGGACGTAGGGATATGGCGGAATGGATGCTGCTGAGGGAGTAGAAGAAGAGCTCCCGGGATTTGACCCGCAGCGCCCCCGCAGCCGTTAGTGCCGCTCCGTCGGTGGTCGTAATGGAATCGCCGTCGCGCCCACTGCGGGTGGGAGGTGACCTGCAGGGGAAGGGGGACGGGTGGTGGTGGGAGGGTGGATCGGTTATATGGCCTCGCCCCGGGGTTTTTCGGTGCATGGCGGGAAGTGCTTTGCTGGTTGTTGGGTGATGTAGGGGGAGGGGAGGGGGAGTGATGGGCGCTCGCTGAAATTGAAAGTGACGTGATGGTTGGGCGAATTTTGAGTTGGGTTTGGTTGGTCCGTGCCGTGGAATTATATGGGTGGGGAGGATGAAAACCTAGGGATTTGTGTGGGTAGGGTTGAGAGAGAGTGGATAAGATTTCACTTTTGGCGGCAGTCTCGCCGATGGAAAATTGGATACCGGCCAACTTAACCCCATCATCGTCTGTATCTATACTTTCCCACCCCCAACTACCCCTCGCCTCGCTTTCTCGTCCTATGACCCGTTCGTGGATTAAGCGAAATCTTTCCAATCATTAAAAAATCAATTTAATTTTAACTCTCTCCCCCCACACTAATTTGTCCCCAACTACTGTGGTGCTGACAAGCCCGGTATTATCAACGAGGTTAGAAAGTCTAGAGTTCGTCCGTTCGTGAGTAGTACACGCTCCTTAGACTGCGTCATGATCCTCACGATAGTGGCGCACCTAGTGGTGAGACTGATGCCTAGGTCTTTCAGTTCTTTGATATTACATTTTCGAGGAAATCTGGTCCGGTGTAATGTCAGATCTGCTATGTCGTTCCACAATCTCGTTGCGTTTCTCCGAAGTGACCGTATCTGGGTTAAGATTTCGGGTCTCAGGATGGCGTAGGGTGTCGTGGGTGTGGTCTCTGGAGGATGACCCCCTCCCTTCCTCCTCCTCCTCCTCGTCCTACTCGGATATAAAGTATGTGTGGGGGAGAGCGTTCCCCATCCGATTTATCGCCGATTGCCACGAACCCAATTTGTTCGCCGGATCTCATCAATGTTAACACCGTTTGGCGTGACTCCGCAATTATTCGTGGATTGAAAGTTCGCCTTCCGCACGCCCTTCGCCCCTCGTCACCCCTTTCTGGGTGCTCCCCTGGGTCCACCCCACTCTCACTCCTTGGCCTAGTCTCTCTCTCTCTCCCACCCTCGCGGGATGATCTTTCTTTTTGTCCCCGTGTCGATGATTTTCTTCGTCGCCATCTTGCCGTCTCAAAAGATACTGTCACGATCTTAAGTGGTTTTGTGTTTTACCGAGTTTTTCTGACGCTCTGACGCTCGAGGCGAGTAGACGAGGCCTCCTCATACTTTTTTTCCTACTTTTGATCTAATTTAGTAATTGCAAACGCAGCGACCTCTATTCAGAAGAGTCGTTTTTGCTCAGAATGATATTTCATATTCAATTATACCTATACATGATTTTATTAAAAATAGGATTTTGGTTCTTCACATTTCTTTCTCGTTGTCATATTGTTGGAAATGAATTATTTTTAGACACTTGACATTTTCTTAATCTCTGTTTCGCTTCTAACGGACTTGCGTGCATTGGTAATTGTGTGTTTTAGGACAAATTCAGGTTCAAATTCAATGACTATTGATGAAGTATCGATATTTATCATGACAATTTGGTTGTTAAATTGCTGAATGGACCGTGTCGAATTATATTAACCGCATTCTAGTTTTAATTCCGTTTCCGAATTGCTGATATTCTACCCCGTTGCTGTTCCGGCATTGCCAGCCGCCCATTACTCTAATTATCCAAACGTGAACCTGATCGGGACCGGATCAAATTTAATTTAGCAGTTAATGGGGGGCCTGTCTGCATTTTTGTGTGAACAGCCAACTTTTAATGGTGATTCATTATTGTCGTGGTGTTGCCAGTAACGTTGTGAAAGCTGAATTTGTTTCTGCGATTAATTGATCGTTGGGGGTTGGTTGGGGTTTGGCTACGGGTGAGGGCAGAAAATTTAATCGATTTTGTTCAGTTGCTATTACAATGTGTGTTCAGGTACTTGGGCGAATTGTTTGGCCATTTCTTCGATGGGATGGACACTCAATGAATGGTCGTGGGCACTCGAAATATTAAACTGAGTGTGACGTCACAAGACGAGGATTAATTGCTGTACTTAATCCGTACCAAAGGGCGTCGCAAAAAAACATTTAAGAATTTGACTTATCGCTGTCGAATTCTGAAATTGTGTTCAGTGGATTTTGTTTTTGGTTTGGTGAACATTTCTACTGATTGACGTTGCCAGATTCGCGGTTAGATTCCCAATTTCTTGAAAGTCAACTACAAACCTTTTGGTAATTAATAATTTTTATTTTTCTCCTGTGACTGTCCAGAATTGGGGCACTTTGGGATAATCAAATTGACAAGGTGGATGAATAAAGTGTTGTCAAGGTAAGAGTGCGCCACTCACTCTGGGGTAGAGTGTCTCTCCCCTGGCCCTGGCGTTTCGGTCGAATGAGGGGGTTGGGGTGGGGATGGGGGACTGAGGGTGACCCGTCGGGGGGAGGGGGTGATCCACCTAATAGTGGGTGGTCGATTACAACGACCGTGCTGCTACTTTTAAGGCGATTAATTGGTGGAGGATCAATTTCGTCAGACGCGTTCAGTATGTGTGGCAGCGATCGCGTTTCATTCGGCGCTCTCGTCCGGGCGATAATGGGCTAATTTTCTGTCGTCGTCGTGTATCTGATCGGCCGGCTGGAACCCTGGGGCGGGGCCAGGGGGGCCGGGGACGGGTGTCGGCCACCCCACCACTAGAGGGCGTCGTGCGCGACAGGAGTGGAAGGGGGTTTCGCCTAAACCCAGCTCGACCCCCCGCCCCCCATACACCGTAGTCGCATGCGGCGGTTATCCAGCGCGGTTGGCCACTAATCATTGTTAGCCGTTCACCAGACTCGGGCTTTATTTAATTTTTAATAGACCATTTTGGGGAACGCGCCGTTAAAATCGGGCGCGAGAGACAAAATAATGAGGCCATTTCTCATCGTTAGGTTGCGTTTCGTTGCCACATCCAATCAACAATAGGATTCATGAGCTGGAAAGTCCAATTTAATGAAATTTGCGCCAGGTATTAAAAATACGTCCAATTGCTCAGATTCGCTGATCGAGCAGTAGATAGCGTTGGAACTTGGAAATTCTATCCGATTCATTAATTTGCGCTGCTATTATTATTATTATTCACTTTCAAAGGATACAATATTGTTTGACGTAGTGCAGTATTGAATAATATCGTTCCCGGTTTTAAGGAATAATCAAATTTCTTGAATTCACTTACCCGACTTTGCTCTCATCCCTTATCAATAGGGAACTACCCTAATACAAGATAACACGGAAATCGCGTAATCCGAAGAGTTCCGTCTAATTTTAACGGTTCCGTGTGATGCCGTGTAATTTCATTGAATCGTTGGATTCTAGAATACGAGTAGGTTGGACATCTATGCCATAGATAATTGATTCTTATCGCTCAGAGATATTTGGTTTGGAAATCTGGTTTTGCTCGCATTCGAAAACCATTACAATATGACGCTGAAAATTAATTTTTGTCAATTCGCCGCACTATTGAACATCTCAAAAACTCCCCAGGTAGGTGAACTGGAAATTTAGCCTAACCTAGGCTGCTTAGGAAAGGGATCTTTAACGTTTCGATATCGTGCAGGGCTCATGATTTGACTTCAATTCCGGAAGTAGGCGTGTGAAGGAATTTCTCTCGCCCGAAAAATTCTGGAGGTGTCTG
>JAQGBY010005697.1:0-14251 GCA_034698785.1 Mycogona germanica | reverse complement strand
TTATTCATTGCACGTTCGTCGCCAATTTCTAGATGAGTCCAGCATCTTTTATTTCCAAAAAATCTTATTCATATAATCTTTATAATGAAGTTCTTTTTGCTTAAAAAATGACTTTCTTTTAGAAAGTCAAGAAAGGCGAGAAAATGTTCCAGCAATTTTGCCAAGTGCTGCCCTATTCCGAAAGCATATTGAGGTTAAGTTGTTATTGCAGTAGTGATCATGCAACATTGACCTATAGCAATAATTTTGTTTTCCCGGGAAAATGGGATTTTCGCGGGCGGCGATTTCGCGTCGTATTTCGCCGCCGGACGAAAGCAAAATCGCGGAGTCTTTCTCTCAAAATTCGTCACCGTGAAAAACTCGAGGGAAATGAGATGCACGTGGGCGGCGATTCCGCATCGCTTTTCCCGGGCATCGATGTCGAATCTCGGAGTCTTTGTCCCCTTAAAAACTCTAAATGCGAGAGATCAATATAAAAAGTAATTTATCACGAAAATTGTCAAAAATTAACTCGTTTCAAATTATCCACAACAAAATGCGAGTGCTTCATATTTTTTTTAATGTCGACTTTTTATTCAGTTCTTGTTTTCGTATGACGACTTCTGAAAAGCATCCGACAGTCCCAACAGGATGACGCCTTGTCCCAGGAAGTTGTACAGTTGTAAGTGGGTCTTCAACTGCATTACCGACTGACGACGTCATGGGAGGCCCTCCAGAGTGGGTCGGCACACCATCCATATGTTTATACTCGCAGAACCCTTTCGCAGCATCAAAACAGCACCCAAAATCCTCTCTCACCCTAAAAAAAAATTCAAACGACATTTTTCTACTTTCACGAATTGTCGTTGTATATTTTTACATTCTCCTTGATTTTTCTTTTCGTTTTTAAGTTGTATTTCCATACGTCAGCCGGGAAGTGTTGAATAGCAGACCGATGTTTGCCAACAGTGGTGCAAAAATAGTTTCAGTCAAATGTTTCGTTTGAGTGCCAACGTGTAATCGTGGCCTTTGTCTGTTCCGAAGAGGGGTAAACATAGAGCAACGAAAGTGCAGCTTAGGATGGCTTACAAGCTCAAATTCTATCCACAGATGGCACTACTGTACTGAAATCTTTCTCACTTCACCGAGGTTTAAAATAATTTGAAATACGCTGTGGTAAGAGGTCCACGACTTCTTAAAAACATTTAAACCACATGGTTAGCTGCTTTTTGTTGCGAAATAGGTTTTACCAAAATATATTGAAGACAGTAAAGATGAAAACTCTTTTTTGACGTTGTGACGTCCGTCATACGTCATATAAACTAGCTATGAACACAAATAAAAGTTATTTCATTACGATCTGTGAAAATGTATGCTAGTCACTTGACTTCTTCGATGAAGCAGATAAAGGTCAAATTGAAGAACTTCCTCAACAGCAACCGCCACTGCTATGTTCTTTCGTGAGGGCTTCACTGTGGATGCGGCATCAGCTTTTATTGGTTCTTTAAAGTCCACGAGGAAGTTTCTGTTATCTATTAGGTTTTCCTACGATAAAACATTATATTTTGAGTCCTCGTACAACAGTGTACACAAGCAATTATTCGCTTCGTTGCGTCAGTACATCTGTCGTCGGGCCACTAGAAAAAATAAAAATAGGATGGTCTTAATCCCCTCCGCATTACTGTAAGCCCACGAACGTTGGGTTCGAAATATCTTTTTTTTTGCACTGTCTTTGCCAAACTGATATCGCCGTGGAAGGGGGAGGGGAGGAGAGCTAATATTTTAGTCGGCGCTAAACATTAAATAGGGCGGAAATGTTTACTGCACGAAATGTGTGGATTATTGCGGCTCGTTCTTTCACGCCCGCGATTTTGCATCATTTATTCAAAGCTCCGCCCGCTATTTTAAGTGGTGCTAGTCTATTATTTCCGGATGGAATCGAGGGGGGAGCCGACCACCTAAAATTGATTTTTGTTAACGGAACAGTAGAGGGAATAGTCGGGTTTAGAAGTACTAATAAGTATTCGATTTTTCAGGTATTAGTCGAACCTTCAATTGAATTATTTTCGAACCGAACTGAGATGATTTGAAATAATCAAAATTAAATAACTCTTAGAGGAATGTTCTTTGAATAAACAGTAATGTTTATTTTTCGCGCTTAAACATTGCAGGGTTGTAGATGTACACTGTTCAGATTTCGAATATATAATTTGAGTAAACAGTAAACAAAAACTTGGTCACTCGTTTAGCGAGGGGCATATTTTACCAGTACCCCGGGATCTAATAGTCGAGAGCCCCCGCCGGGAATCGAACCCGGGACCGCCGAGCCGCAGTTAGTCGCAATATCGACTGGACTACGACGAGTCGTAAACCCAGAACGACCGATGGCTAGTGGCGAAGTTAAAACTGAATCAGAAATTAAAATAGTTTCCCCTAACGTATCTTCTCATTGATATTTTAAGGCTTTTGTTTAATAATGAGTGGCTAAAATAATAGCTCTGGGGTCGATTTGTTATTTATTGTAAGCAAATAACGTTGGGTATCTAAGAACCGTTTCTCTTTGAGAAAAATATCCAGAGCATACAAAATGGGTCATCCATACATTTATTCCATTAGTTGTAGGTCTATTTGAGCTATCAGAAAATCTTTCACGAATTCACTATCGTGAAGTCATGGTCTGGTGAATGTCAAACGCCACTCTGTGCTCCAGGGACGTGTCGTTCATTTAGCAATTTATAAAGAAGTTGATAGAGACATGCGAAATAATGCAAAGTCATTCGGAATGTCTTTGAGTAAGATGGATGTGTCATTTGGAAACGTCAGTACTAATGCTAAAATTCGAGCTGAACTAATGGCGTTTTCTTGACGCTTTTTATATGTGTTCTTTCATATGTGGTAATTTTTTCACTTCTATTCTGTTTGAAGTAAGTTACCATTTTGAAACCAAATAGAAAAATGTCAAAATTGAATTGGCGTTCGTCTCTTATCAAATTACTATTTTCAATGAATATGGATGAGAATTGAGACTTTATTTCGTTTTGCTGGTGTTGCCAGCAAAAAATATATAAAAGCAACCAAAACATTTTTTAATATCATGGCATGGAATTGTGAGTGTTCAATAAATAGCTCCACAGATTTTTCTTTCTCGATTTCATAAAATATCCCCAAAATATTACAGAAATCAAAAAAAAAATTTTTAAATATTGTGTTTTTAACGATATCATGACATTTTCTTGAAAAATTTAGACATCAACATGTGTGAATGTTTAAAAATGACATTTTCGTTATTTAAGTTCTAAAATTAGAATAAAAATAACACCATTAAGTAAACATGAATAATTAATCCTTATCAACATATTTCAAAATTGACTAAATATACTAATGTTTCTAAAAATATCTTTATAAATAATGTGGTGTGCTTTTTTGTGTTGATAAACTCAACGTTGAACATAAAATTAATGCCAGCGACATTTTCCACACTAGATCCCGAATTTCGAATCTTTATTCAATGAAATATCTCGGAGTAATATTTCACAAAACAGGAAGAAAATACATTTTAGTTATGAAAAGATAATATATTTAAATTGTCAAATATTTGGGAATCCTAAGTATCACGATTTGAGGTCCCATTGCCAAGACGTTATAACACATGACGAATCAACAATTAAAGTGCTATCATTTATTTTGTGACTCACAGAACAAACAGTTTTAAAATAAATTAGAAAATTGGTTCGTTGTTCTGGCGGAAACAGCCGGACGAAGCTGGATATTTCTCTAGTCAACTCATTCCCCCTGCTCCCTGCTCCAGTTTAGTTCTACGGAGTCGCCTGAAGACGCCACCAATTTCTAACCATTTTCGGTTCGGAGAGTTTCGTAAGCCTGACAAGCAGATTTTCCAATTTATACGTAGAGAGAGAGAGAGAGAGAACTGTGCTACAATGACGCCAGATATCATTCTTGTTTCCCCCCCTGTCATATTCGTTTATCCGTTTTACTTTCAGACTCGAAATCCTCTTTCGCGAAAGCCAACCATTTTTCATTTCTATCAATTCCTCTTTTTTTCGAGGGATGGTCGTCACCGGTACACCTGTGACTAAACGAAAATGGTGCCATCTGGAATGACTGATAAAATTAATTCTTAATCAAATATGGCTGTTGCAAACTATGTCCAATCCTTCACCTAATTTAATTAGGAGCAGTAAGATTAAGTGAAATACCTGACGAGAATTGAGTACCTTGAGCATTTGCATTTGTTGGACGCCAACTTGAGGGGCAAACCACGTATTTCGAATCCCCTCGTTTCAAATTTGCAGGTGCCCCGAATCGCACTAACCGATTTCGAAAACATTGCTAACCCCTCTAGCTGGTAAAACGAAAAATGTCGAACGCCGTTAATATCAGCAAGTAGTCGGTTAAGAATGAGGACGAAAACGAAGTCGTCACTTGGATTCAGTCGCGGAAATGAAAGTTTCCTTCACTTTTCTGTCAGTTGCGGAAATTTGCCCTCGTCGAAAGGAAACCGTTGTCAACCACGAACTTCGGTTTCTACCTCTCGCATCGAGCATTGAGCGTAATGAGAGGGGAGTTGTGTGGGTGGTGGTGATGGTGGTGGTAGTAGGGGGGGGATGAGGTTGTGGGGAATGCCTCCGCAGATGGCCGCTGGGAATTCCCAATTACTCTGATTCGATGAACAACACGCCAGGACCAGCCGGCAGTGATAGGTTGAGGTCGATGTGAGCGTTTTCGAGCTGATTGCTCTCGACTCTGCGACCAAGTTGTGGGGAGGGGAGGGGGTGGACTGGTTGGAGCAATGGACGGCTCCCCATACATCAATAGTGGAACGAGCTGACAGACTTTAGTCGTAGTCGTTACCTAACGTGTACCCTTAAAACAGAGGCATCTAGTGATGGATTGGGTTAAAATTTTGAATAAAATTGTAAATCGTTGAACATTCAACCCACTTAAATTTATTCAGTTGGTTAAACTTGGTCAAACTTGTGGTGCGACGATCCCTGGTTCTATTCCAGGCGCGGGTTCTCGTTTTTTTCTTCACCTTTAAACATGTGTCTCTTGGTTCTAATAGAAAGAGACCTACTTAATTTCCTGTGGTGATATTCGTAACGTGGAATGAAAAGAACGAACTTCGATTAGTGAAACATTTGAATTTTTCATAGCTAGACGGCATTTGATGTATTCCAATATTAACGATCATTATTTCTGTGACTCCATTCAAGACAAATGTTGTGAAAATCTCAACTCTCGAGCAATCGTATTTCTACTTTAATCTTTCAGTAAGTACAATGCTCGCGGCGCGTACGACATCGATATCCCCCCTGCACTTAGCATCGTCGAATTCATATTCAAGTCCAGACTCACTAATTTCCTATTGTTATATTTGAGACGAAATAAAAGAATTCCATTTTTGCTTTAGATTTTCGCAATGTAACAAGATTCCGTACGCTGCTGAAACGAAAATTCTAGTTTTACAGTAGAAATGTCGTTAACTTTGTAATATTTTTGAACTCGTGGTCAATTACTGAATATGTGGATAGTTCATTTGACCATCGTCTATTTAGAGATTCCAGCGTTCCTTGAGACAAATTGGGGGCTAGATAATTAGTACATCTTCGCAGACTGTCGGTAACTGAAATTATGATTTTTTTAAGAAACTCACTTTAATAAGAAATAAATGTATAAAATAAAAGTTCAACAATGTCTTATAATGGTAGATTGTGAATTTGAACAGCACTTATCCTAGAGTTAATTCAGATCATAGATAGGGCTTGGAATAAAAAATACGATCAAAATTTCAGTCGTTTCATGGAATTTGTTGAGATGATCGTTTTGCGATTGCCGATTTCAGTTTTGTTGATTCCGTTCGTCGAGAAAACGCTCGACACGCGAATTATTATTCGATCGCCTTTTATTGGCTTGCTTTCAACAGTCGACACACGCTTCGAATTTCAAGTGAGTCGTCGTCCAATTTAGGAGAAACAGCGGTCGGGTGATCGTATCTGTTGCGGTGACCCGGCCCGACCGTTGATGGGACATCCTAATTGACGGTTACGCCCGGGTCAGCTGATCTGTCAACCTATAGCGTCTCATTTGGGTGGCACCGAAAGAAAAACAAGCGCCCAGCATTTCCAACCTTTAATTTGGCTTATCCATTATCGAATCTTCCTGCTGATGTTGTCCATTTGGACGTTTTCCACGAAGATGGATTTGCGATCGCTGCGACACTTGTGACCGGCGTTTATTTTAAATGGCAATTTTTGTATCCCAAATTTGTTCTTTCTGCAAAATTTGTAAGAGACCATTACAGTACATTATAAAATATGTAAACTGTTTCAAGTACCATGCGTAGGCATATGTGCTGAATGGAGATTAATTTAAATTTATTAAAATGATTGCCAAATTAAATTAATGGTTAGCATCCGACGGTTGTTATGTTTAATTATAAAGACACCTTAACCGAGTTTAATTAATTTCTAACTTAGGAAGTATCTATTTTCATTTATTGGCACTTCGATACTGACTATCCGTAGATAACCCATTTTAACGTTGTACAGAGTTCGAGCAATTCAGCTATTTTGCAGGCTTCCTCCATCCGAGGTAGATTCCTGATAAATTCTTCCAATAATTGAAAACTAATACATATAACCTGGAGCTCAAATATAAACGCGTCTAAAGTTTCTTAAGGAACAGTAAAAGGTTTCTTATGTTATCGTGATAGACATCACGTATTGCTGACAATCCTTTTTGCCCATTACGCCTTTCTTTTTTTCTTCTCATTTTCCTATCCTTTTAAATTAACTACATTCATTTGCTATTTCGATTTCTTTTACATAATGATTTTTTAAATATTTATTAATTTATTATCACAAACTTCAAATAAATCAATAAATATTGCAATAAGTAATTGCAATACAATTTCAGTTTTTGCAGATTAGAGCAGAGACTGAAAGTTTCATTCATTCAAGCACAAAATTGTGATAGTCAAACTATTTCCTGTGTCTGGTTTTAGAGAGTGCCAACGCTAGTAAGTCGCTCTAGGCGACTGGGCATCCGGAGCTTGTAGTGATTGCCAATCCGTTAACAGACTGGGGGCAGCAAAGTTTGACGTTAGCCATCGCGCCGTTGATTTTTAGCTGCTTGCGGCATTTATGGGCGCCGAATTTCGTTCAACATTTTTATTTTCGCTCGTGCGAGAACTCTTTTTAATTTGTCCGCGGGTTTTGTGTGCAAAAGTGCAGTATTCCTGAAATTAATTAATTAATTATTGATACGGAATAATTGGTAGCTTATAAAATGTGAACGGGTGATTACGGCGAATACTTTCTGAACGCTCTGCTTAAAAATTATGAAACTATGCAGTCACATTGCCAACTTCCGGTCAGTTCGATGATTGCAACACAAGTTCTGTCATCAAAATGCCAAAGGACCCGACTTTGCCAGGGATCATAAAACGGGGAAATACAGAGTAGTGATGCGCGGGTATTGTTGAAATTGTTTTAAGTTTCTTAGAAGAAATATTGTAGGACGTTTTAACTTTAAATATTGGGAAAGGATGTGTTCTGGGACAGCGGCGAATAAAAGGATGAACGGGGTAGCGCGCTCTAAATATAAAAATGTTTCTATTATTTATCATCTCCCAAGCTCAATCATATATCAAACTCAAAATTAATAATATAAATATTATTATAATTATATTATGATTAGTAACTAAGAGCTCGCCACTCCATTCGTCTTTTCTATCAACACTGTCCCGAACACATCCCTTGTCAATATCGATACTTCACAAGCGAATATTTTATGACCATCGCGCATCACAACGTGAAAGCGGTTTTTTCTTCAGTAGTTCTAAACTTGGTTCTTAAGTTGCATCAGGAAAAATGCAACCCTTACTCTTGAATCGTTTTGCACGTTACTCCTGAAATGATGCCCATGTCATTGTAATTGCTTCCTGTGAGATTGTAATTAGATTGAATGCCACGACACACTAACAGATACAAGTACAATGGGCAATAACATTGAGATAGTCTAAAGAATGATTTGCTGGTGAACCTGTGCAGGCCATTCAGTACGTTTGGGGTGTTTTGGTAAAACGACACCAAATAAGGGCGTTATAGGTTCTCATTTTTTTTTCTTATTTCCAACGTTATTAACCGATAAAAGAGGTGGGGTGAGGGTGAAATGATGGCGTTTTGGCCGAAAGTGACTTTTTTGTCGTTTCGATCGAAGACCGCGTTCTGAATTATAGGGTGCGACTGGGCATGGCAGCGGTCACTACGTCCATCCGTCCGTCCGAGGCGGCCCCCATCTATATTTACTACCCTCGACGTGTCATTTTATCAGTAAATACTGTAATTTTACTAATGGTCTCCTCCTATGACGTTCGCCTCGAAGCGCTGGGTTTCAATAAGGTTTTATTAGTTCGCCGTCATGACGTGTCGGGTACCTCCCTCCCTCCCCCCTTTCAGCCACCACCCCCGAGCTCTTCCCTCAGTTTCCGGCCACCCCTACCAGCTTCAAAAATTTGGGGGTGGCGCGCCACAGTTATGGACACATATGGCTCCCATAATGGTCGAAATGTGATTTTTGGACGGACCTACTTATCGAGACTTTGGTCGAGGAAATAAAACGCCAACCTCTTTGGTAACTGGTGAATGATTTGTTAGGTCGTCTCTTAAAGATAAATTTATTACATGTCGATTGTTAGGTCGTCTTAAAGGTAAATTTATTACATGCCGATTACAGGGGCACAGGTCGCGTTAGTTAGATAGAAACCCAGCAACAGCACTCTGCTCGTTTTTCGTTAGCATCTTCGAAAGTTTCTTATAACATTTTGATGCAATGTCGCGTTGCTGATAAATACATTTTTTACAACAAGAAAACAATATTTAGTTGTAAATTTAATAATGGCCTCGATAAGGCAAGAAGGGCAATAAGATAAAGAGATAAAAATAATTGTAGTCGCTCTTGCCGAAATGTGAGACAAGTTCGAGCTGCCATTCCTTAACATGATCGCAACGTCAAAGACCAACTTGCAATCGAGGGTCCGTTGCCATTCGAAACTGAGAAATAACCCCAGAAGCTTTTCTGCAGTTCTTTTTCCTGATGGGCGGCAACGATAACTCCATCTCAGATGTCCTCGCATGACCATTGCTTTAGTAAAACGATATCGGTGTCAGGACGAGACGGCAACTTTGACGTCACTGTGTCAGTCACCTGGCCTTTTTTCACTTGCCGGGTGACGATGGTGGTAGTGACGTCCCCCGTGTGTTCCCTCGGCAGTGGCACCCGCCCACCAGGCGGCGCCCGTTCGCCGAAAGCGGGAGCGTGCGAACATGCGGCCCCCGACAGCGTCGGACGGACGCCTATCATTATTTCTGACTTTAGTTTATTATCTTTTATCGATAAATCGATGGTCGGCTGTCAACCTTTTATGGCCCCGGCACGCAATGCCAGAGCGCGCCGCCTGTACCCGGGGCCTGCATACCTGCGTGGTGCGTGCGGTGGTGCTCACCCTATGTTCGGGGGTGGGGGTGTGGGGTGGGGGTGGTGGAGGGGGGATGGCGGGCGTCGACGCGCACGATGTGTGTGTGTTTGGATTTCCGAGTGACAGACTGTCTGTTACGTAACTGTGCGGGTGGTCTCCTATCCACCTCCGCCCACCTTCTCCTCCTCGCCATCACCACCACCACCACCACCACCTTCAATCAATGATAAGGCAGCGTCAGTCAGGACACGACTTTCCAATATCCACCTGAGATCGTCGACCTATATAAGGAGATCGAAACCCAACTTTGCGAGCGACTGAAATTACAATGCTCTTACCTATGTATTATATGTCTTATTTGTTTGACTACACTTAGTGTATTCAATAGTGCGTTACGAGGAATTTTTGAAGCATATTTTCATGCACATATGAAGCATAGATGCAACTAAAAAAAATATACACTGCGTTCGACTTCAGGCTTGTGTCAAGGCCACCGGAGAACATTTTCAACACATTTTATAATCCATTTTTGTTCCAAATCCATTGTTCTATGTAAGTGCCAAATTTCTTTTAAATGTAAGCATTTTTCACGAAGATATTGATATTTTTTGGGGTGCTCTCTTTATGGATCACAGTGTACAGGGAGTTCCAATAATAAAAACATTTATATTTTTATTTATTTATCAGATCTTCTTAAACAAACAAACGAACATTTCGGCTATTTCAATTTTTCTTCGAAAACATTTCGTTCACTTTTACATAGATTGGAAATGGCGCTCGCCACTTTTCTTTCGTTCCAGACGCGCGAAAGCTTATTGGCATTTGATAGTTTCTCATTTCACCTTCTCGGAACATTTCAGATAAAGATTTTCTTTGATTATTTGGCGAACAGATATATGATAGTGGAATTAATAGTCCTTTCGAAATTTGTCGTTGTAAAGGGTGTGATTGTGGTCGTCGCGAATTTGGGTGACCGATCACGCACTTGTGTTAAAACAGGCAGATCTGCCACAATTACACCCTTTTACAACGGAAATATTTCATCGGATTATTAATTTTACTATTAAGTATATGTTGTTTACCGAATAATCAAATCTAATCTTCATCTGAAATGTTTCGAGAAAGTGAAACGCGCAATTATCAGACGCCAACAAAATTTCGCGCATCTCAAGAAATGTTTGTTAAGGAGGTTCACCCAGGGCGCGATCTGAAAATTTTGTCTAACCTAGGCTGCCTAGGAACGCGTGTCTCAAATTGTCGATAAGTTTTGCGCGAAACTTCCAGCCTATGTAAAAGTGAAAGATAGTTTCCAACAGAAATTGAACTAGCCAATACGTTCTGAGTTCTGTAGCAACATTGTAACGCCGTCAAACGATTACGTCCTAAGGCTCCTTAGACTCCACACTTCTCTCCATCTTTAATTTCCTTCAAGTAAGCTATTTTCATGTCTAGCTGTAGGACATCTCTGCGGCAAAGCACGCCAACGTTGGTTAAGACTACCGTCAGGATCGTGGTTGTGTTATAAGCTTCAGCCTCAGAGCACGGTTCAAAATTTGGACATATATGAATATTCGTCACTGCGTTTGACCTGTCGGACATGGAATCCCCGCGACCGCAGAATTTAGAAACAGGGAACTAGAAATGCCGGTCCCACTTCTTGATCTATGTTAATTACAGCGCCGACTAGAGCGTCATTTCCGCATGCAATTAGCCCCCAAACGCGTCTTGTTTGAGTCGGAAAAGTGTAGGCAGGGATCGAGTGAACATCACCGAGCGAACCATATTCGACTTATTTTCTCGGCGTTATTGAAATATGGGAGCCCGAATTCATTAGATCCAATTAACGGTGACGGATGGCGCGGGGCGGCCCCTCTCTTACTTCGTCGTCTTAATTATCCATAATTGACACGAAATTCCTCGTCCCGACAGAAAAATGTGTGACATAGTTGCCAACGGCAATGCATCCTCTCGAGATCATGGCTTCATCAACCGAGTGGACGAATCAAATTATGGGACTTGTACCCTTCTGCATGGTGGCCACCTCGGTGGACCTGATCTAACGCCATCTGACTATTGAATCTACAGATAATTTTGGGCGCCTCAGAACACAATATCACCAAAATGTTGTCTGCCTTGTTGACACTGAGGTCTTAGGCGTGTTTCCAATTGAATTCCTTTTATTCCGATCCACCTCTTTTCCGAACACCTCACCTCCCCAACCATTTGTATAACAGTTCGCCTCCTATATCGTCTCTGCTAAACTGAATTTGTGTCTAAGCTAATTTTCATTCGTTTATTCAAATATTTGGTTGGCCCCTAAAAAGTAAATTAAGTGAGGCGGTGAGGAATAGGCGTCGTCTCGGATTGGGAGCGCGACAACATCGAGAAAAGAGAGAGAGAGAGTGAGAGAGCCCCGGGTTCAAATTGGTGTCGTTTTAAACTGGTGTTGACAAATTTGGCTGTCAAAGCGTCACCGGCATTTCATTCGTTTCGTTCGCTCTTTTTTTTTAGTTTATGTATGTGTAAGGGTGTGTGGTGGAAAATGGTGTTTGTTCACCAGACGACATTTTGATTAAACCCTTGTTGACTTAACAAAGTTATTCCGTGTTTATTTACAACTCTGACGCTTCTGCATACGCCTGATGGCGGCTTTCCAAAACACACCAGTCTTGGTGGCGCGTTCCTAAACCACTCTTCGATCGATTACATTTGCTAATGTCGTTTATTTAAAATAAAAAATTGAGTGTTACGACTGATTGGCTGAATGTTTGCGATGTGCCCACTCTGTCTTACTCAGGCATTTGTTATTTGCAATTGAAACGGTGAAACCAAGAGTGGTGTAACTCGATTAGTTATAATCGAAAATGTACTCTTGGCATGTGAAATTATGGAAAGAAATTGTCACTTAAGCAAAATATTTTCTATAGTGCCAATAGAGTGCAACAAAGGTTGGACTGGGACACGGAATCCTATGATGACGCATCTACCAATAGTAAAACTTCTTTGTTCTCAATTCGATAAAAAGTCGAGTTCCATCACAATAACATTTACCGCTTCAATTACATAAGAATGCATGTATAACTCATCGAAATTTCTTGGCCATCATTTCTTTTCGTGACAAATCCTTAATCCAAAATAGTAGATGTGAAGCCGATAATAGTAATAACAAATAATATAGAATGATTGCTGGGATTGCATATCGATAGTTGGTAACAATATCGTCGATAAACGTTTACGTCTGATCTTCAGGAATAATTAAGAAATTGTAGATTTACGAAACACACTTGAGACACTTAGAGAATTTGTCGTGTGGGCGCAAGGTGTCCATCCAACCATTCGGTACAGGTTATTAAATCAATCACCAACAATGATAAAGACATGCTGGTTCAGTTTATACAAAATGAATGGACGATTATGGCTCATTGTAGAAGCGTTCACCACTTGGGGCGCCATCAGTAGCGTTTCGATTTTGAATAAGCGACGACAGGAAAAACGAATCACTCAAGAGTTCTCCGTCGCACGATCATTAATATCTCGGCAGAAATCGTCAAGTCGTTACCGGTGCGTGTCTCTCGAGGTAAGCGCTTGTATTGGGACTATAGGGGGGGAGGGAGGCCAAGTAAAGGGGGATACTTTCTGATGGAGTCGACGCGGAGCCATCTCGCTCGCGTCATCGCAGCAGTTGTGCGTGTTTCACCGTCAACCTATCCAGTTCCGTTTTTGTTCCTCTTTTACGATCATAGCACAGGGACTTGATTAATAGGTGCCAGAGCCGGTATCATAGTGCAACGTACTTATATTTTAGTTATATCCTATTGATATGATGTACTAGCTATATTTTGTAAGGTTTTAATGGGGTTCCTGACCATGTCAGGCGAAAAACGTTATTCCGATAAGTCATTGTCAATAATCACTGCTTGTCGCATTTATTTCTTCTCTGTCATTTTTTTTTTAAATGTGGTCAGTAAATAATTTTGAGTTCCTTCATATCTTTTTTATATTCATTAAGCGCGGTTTCGCACGCTGTTGTAATATTTGATCAATAAATAGCACGTCAATTGTAAGAAAATATTTCTCGGTAGAGGCGCTGATGCATGAAACATTTGCGTCAAACATAAGCGCTGTTCTTGTTGTGCCATTGCCGCGTCTACCAATTCGAGAGCGGAGCGGAGCCCTCAGCGAGCGCACAGAAGGCGCTCAGTACACGGATCGAACATTTATATTCGTGATATGATCGACAAACGCTCCTAAGAGCTGCTCCTCGAAGTTAAGATTTTTCGGTTCTACACCTAAGAAACAACATAAAGCTGCGATTTTTTCGTTCCTATGCGAAATATATAAACTCCGCTTTAGCTTTAGTTATCGCAATACTAGTATACTCGTTTTACTTTCAGTACTTTAATTACCTGTAGCAGGTCCTCCTGAAAGTAGAAAATTAATGATGGGTGGGAGTAGATGATCTTAGCTGTTTCGTACATCGGCCACATCAATCTCACGCCTGTCTTTGATTGGATTTGATTGGATTGGAACCCCGAGATTCCCATTTTTCCCCAGTTATTCTCAGCCACAGATCGAGCAGGTAACATAGCAATCCGGTTCCCTACTTATGATCATAACCGCGACGTATACATACACGGCCCAGGTATTCCTTGCATCGGAGTGGATACACTCGTGCGCATTTATTCCCGAGGCAATGTATATTAACCCTTTAATCGGCGCGTTAAATTTCCAATGTGCTACATGCCACCGGCGAATTAATTTTAAAAAGTGATG
>JAQGBY010005696.1:0-14252 GCA_034698785.1 Mycogona germanica | reverse complement strand
CCTTTTTGGTTTTGCGTTCCAGCATTCCGCTCATTCCCTATCTTGTTTGAACACATCGGCGTGTACTACTCTTTGTTCACAACAACATTGATGAAGTTAATATACCGCAATTTAAGATGCCTCCGGTTTGCAGCGAGGAAGCTGTTTGCCATCAAAAGCACACTTCAAAGTAGGCCAACGCTGGATAAACGTAATAGTATACCCGAGAACGTACAGCTGCGGCCTACATGTCTGACAACGCCATATTTACGTCGAAAAACTCATTTCCTGTTTGGTGGGGGCCAACATGTAGGTTACGTAGGCAGGCATCAACCGTAGAATAAGACACAGTTCATAGGTATGCCCTGCATTTTTGGAAACCTACGCGCCCATGATACGCTAAGGGGTTTTGCTAATTGAGCGCAAATACACTGTTCACGTTATGCATGTACAGCAGAGTACACCAAATTAAAACAAACAGCTTTCAAATGCCTTGCTTTCGTATTTAAGCTCTCGTTCCTAAGCAAGATTCCTCTGCGCATTCTCCGCTGAATCACCTCATTCGCACCCCCTGTTGTGAATGATGTATTTTGTGGAATAAATAATTACAATCGAATCAGGATCGAAATTCAGAATCTAACACTGAAAATAAGCTGTGACAATATTTGTATAACGCTTCTAACGTTTTTTATCATCAGTAATCCCTAGGAGGAGGTTAAAAATCTAAGACATCATCATCGGTACGCCAAATACGAAATAATCATTACAGATGTAACACCATTTTGTCAATTCCAGTTTGTCATATTCGACTTTTTGGTTCTACACAAATTAGTGGGTTTTATCATGTACGATCCCACGGTTACATAGCAGTTATTCGAACTTGCCCATTTAATGAGTCAACGGGATTGCACGATCTGTTCTGATACAAGCGTTGGTTCGTCTAACAAAAATCTGAAATTCGTACGACAGGAGAATCACAATGGTCACATAAATTTAAATACGCACAGTTTGTTTCGATTTGCAGTTAATCTTTTTTACATATAAAAGTTATTGTATATGTGCCTGCTGCCATCAAAAACACAGGAAATCGATTTCTTGCACAGAAAATAATATCAACAAACTATCCATTTGCATCCACCAAACAAAAATCATTCATCAATCGCGACAAAATATTTTACGGAGAGAATGGAACAACACTTTCGAGCATTAAGTAGACGCACTTACAATTTTGATATACGAGTACATTCACAAGACATCGTAGACTACTTGGTCTGCGGTAGCTACAATAAATAATTGTACCGGGACAAATGTTGTCGCATTTTATGGATACCGGATCCGTTAAGCGGCGTAGCCACAGCTCAGTCTGGCACAGCACCCATACACAGACGAAACGCTCACATACCACACACACACATGCACATATCAGCACCAAAACCAAAAACTTGTATAGGCGTAAATAATCCGGAGTTTTCACTTACTGGTCCGGGAACTTCTCATTGTGTTGCCCGTCGTCCTTGGAGAAGGAGGCGGACGAAAAAGAAAAATCTTTTCAATGGAGCGCTTGGATGCTGCCTCATGTACACGTTCGCCTACGAAAAAAGAAAAGAAAACGAGGGGGAAAAAAAGTTTCTAAGACAAAATTATTTCACAAACTTTTTTCTTCTCTTTTCTTTTCTATTTTCAATTCTATCGTCTACCACGTAGTCTGGCGCGTTACGCCATCGTTCTCCCACTGGCGGAGGTTTGTTTACACGATCGAGCGAAAATACTGTGTGAAAAGGGGTTTACACGATGGACCATTTCACGGTTTGCTCAAATGGAAATGTCATTTTGTGTTGGTCATACACGTAGGGGTTTAGTTGACCGAAAATCTTTCATCGCATGTGCATCTTTGTCCCCCAAACAAGACGACATTTCCAGTGAGCATGACGTAAGATTATTTTTATCGTGTAAATGGTGCCTGACGACACGTGGACAAATATTTGCCGATCCAAGGGACAGCATAAACATAGAGATTTCAGTGCACTGGTTTTTGCTGTCAGGGGTTCCATTACACGTGTAAGCATTCAGCTTGACATGGAACCGTTCCAAAGGCGGATCGTGCTGGGGCATACAATGGAGTTTATAGTTGGAGAAGAGACAAGGACCAACCCTGACAGAGGGCACAAAGGGGAGAAGGAGAGGAGGCGCAGAAGAGATGTCGAGAAACCCCTTACGGAGGAGGGATCCTCGGAGCATAGAGGCGAACGACGTACAGTGGAGGCTTGCAAAAATACATGTCTGTGTCTCCAAAAAGGTCGCATTAAAAATGTAATGCTTCGCCTGTATACTCGAGTATATATCCGTTGCAACTTTATTACGAGATTTCGGTGTACCGTGACGTTCGGCCTACTGTTCGAAGTTCTGATAACTCGAATGTCGAATAATGTACTACAGAATTCCGTACTTTCAGCCCTGCGAGTTTAAAAGGTATGCAGTATTTACTTTTGAAATCAAATAATTTTCAGTGATTCAAGATAAAACATCTGAATTCAATTAATTTTTTCAAAACAAGTAAAAATAAATTACAAATAAATCCATTTTTCCCCAATACATGTAAAACCTGCAACAAATCCAGGATCATACCATAAAGGAAAACTACAAGTGCGGACCTGTAATAAGATACGTTAAACTGAGTTGCCTTAAACATTGTATAATGTTCTCAAAAACTAATTTCTCCTACATGAATTTGTTTTTTCAAATGATTTTTTAAAAATACGCTAAACTTTATATGTGAAATATATTAATTGCAATACCTCTAAAATATGCCAAGTTCATGTGGAAATAAATTTCGGTATATTTTTCTACAATAACAATAACGGATACGACTCGTCGTAAGACAAGGGTACGTTCAATTCTCTCCCGGGGCACCTCCCAGGGATTGAAAATTTTCGATCCCGGGAGGTGCCCCTCTCATAGTTTCTAAGCACCATGAGTACAGATCGCCTTTAGTGCGGTTGACTACAGTTGATTTAAATATATAATAATAGGTAAAGCCAATTGACCAAACAAAATTTTATTTTTTAGATTCATTTATGACATAAAAACTCCAGATTAAAATTCGGTTCGAGTCATTCGTGTTGTACGAGTTTAATATTCTAGAAAAATCTGCATTTATCTAATTTCATCATAAACTCCGACTATTGCATTATTGATAGGTCTACGATCCCTACCGGTACCCACTCTCCTCTCCACATCGGACAATGCGCCGTACTCCACGGTATAGCCTCAGGCCTATACAAACACGACAACGTTATCTGTACGGCGCGATAGATGGCCAAAAGAGAGCCTGTTTTTTATAAGCGAGCGTGAATGCGGACAGGCCATTGTCTGGAGAAGAGTTTAGTTTGACGTTACGTTAAAATATGTATGGACTAGTCTCTTGCTAACAATTGGACGACTTTACCAGTACCGATTCGGACGTGTTCTGCGGTGTTAACTCGTCGTATATGGGCGACCCCTCTCGACTATCGTCAGTACAATTCAAGAACTTCGTCGTTGAGGTGTGATTCTTCAATTATTTCAATTGAAAAACAAGACAGCCAATATTTGCTTATAGACTGAAATTTCGTTCTAAGATCACATTGATATTTTGATTTATAGAGCAGTTCAAAATTGCAACTCAAAGATATTCTTCTTAATGGTTGGAATTTTGTACGTTTTTGTATGCAAACGTTATTTTTTTTTAATTAATTTCTCCGTGTTTTAAGATACCATTTAGGATCTCGTCGGTTATCGAATTGCTACGGATACAACGACAATTGAAACCACAAATAACTTTCCCCCTTAAATTTATGCTCATATTAATTCTTATTGCCCCGTCGATTGTTTTATATCCGGGAAAAAATGTAATATTTAGTTCGGTGGTGTTCCGGCTGACTAAACAATTGGTTCCAGCAAAATTACAATACTAGCATGACGGGAACGTGCCTACTTGGCTCATTTGTTCCATAATCCTCTCAATTATATTTTCCACTCCTCCATAATCTATACACCAGCAGACATCCATACGTGTACGTCGACGTCTCTATATATATATATATATATAACATATACGTGTAGGAGAATGAATTTTTTTGTCTGCTTTTCAAATTTATTCGACTGACGCTGCACTAGAGGCACCCCGGCAAATCGTTAAAACTAATTTAAATTCTTGGCAGCAGCCATGCTAGGATATGCATCATTAGGTTCCCAAAAAAGGTACTACAGATGCTAATAAGCGCCCGAATTGATAAGACGCCAATAAATCGCAATTATCAGCGCACCGTTTAGATTGACTGCACTTGACGCCAGGGGGAGCGGCTTGGAGGCGAACCGCGGGTCCCCAGCCATATTTAATATTCCGGGTGCACTTTAGAAAAGCGAAAAGGCCTAACACTTGTAATACCCAAGAAATACTTTTTTTCTCTCCTGCCCCTCCTTTTGGCAGTAATGCAAAAAAATTTGTGTCAAACGCGTAATGCGCTGCATCGAAATCAAACTAAGTAATCAGGATCAAATTTGATGGTGGTACTTAACTAATAGATGGTACAATTATCAATGGCAAGAAAATTTAATAATAAATTCAATTTTATGGGCTATGTTAACTTCGGAATCAAATTTCTGTGCAAAAGACCTAACTTGAATGGTGCAGTTGTCACTGACAAAAAATATTCAGAAAAATTAAATTAACGTTAGAATCAAAATTTTGAATAAAGAAATCGGAATGTAAAATGTGTTTTAGTTAAACGTGAGAACCAGGAGTACTGTACAAAACCGATATTTTGAAATGACTGATTAGTTCATACACTTTCAAAATTAATTTCATGTTTAAATTATTGTATTTTTTAATTTCCTGATCATTGAACTACAAAAAATTACACATTGCATATGATGTACCTTATTAGTATTACATATTGTTTCTATCTTTTACGAGAAACATCAACGAAAAAAAGACGAAGAGTTGGCGATAACTCGTCTAATATAATATTTAAAATTCATACAAAAAAGTTCCCCCAAACGTCAGTTCCCACAGTTTTCTATTATTATATTAGAAGAGTTATCGCCAACTCTAGTTCGTCTTTTTCGTCCGGCCTGTTCCGGACACAGCCCCCATTTTTATTGAAAGTAATACAGAGATTCTTCTTCCTATTATATAAATTTAATTATATTTTATTTGATGTACTCATAAAAGATAGAAACAATATGTAATACTAATAAGGTACATCATATGCAATGTGTAATTTTTTGTAGTTCAATGATCAGGGAATTAAAAAATACTATAATTTAAACATGCAATTAATTTAGAAAATGTATTTTCAAAATATCGGTAAATGTCATTTGTCACGTTATATCAAAATGAGTAAATACAATCGGTAAATCTGAAATTGAAATTGCGCTGACGCTAAACTGCTTCGAGTGCTGGCCCCTAGGATCGCGATCATCGACTGCTCTTCCCCGTTGTATTTAAATACACACGCTCGGAGAGGCCATCAGCAGCGCCCGGGTTAAAACGAATTACACGCCGGGATGAAAAATGATTTTTTTTTCACGGCGCGCAGCTTTCTCTCTTTCATACATCTCGAAATTGCCGCATGCTCTAAATTAGATTTTTTATGATATTGCCTTGATGACGCGCGATAAAGAGATATATACTGAGAGTTTCGCAGCCGATCTTCAGCCCATAGATCTGCATGCATGCGTGATTCTCGCTTTCGATAACAGCCATTTCGCAATCGTTTGCTAGATCCTCCGCCAGTTGCGCATGGTCGTACGATCACTGGCACTGCAAATCGAGGCGTCTTGTTCTCTAATCAGTTGTTGATGTACAGTCCTGCCTCTGTTTTTTTAGTGGCTGTTGACGACTTTGTCGGAGGGTATCTCCCCGTTTTCCTATATAGAGCCCCCATTCACTTCACTAGCTAGCGTTTGCACATCATTTCATTAATAATCGTTCAGGTTGCGTCAGAAATGCATTATATCAATGCTGTATTTTGACCAGTGATTCCAGATGCTTAAAATAAAATATATATCTATACAAATTCGAATGATCTGATTTGAGTGCACATACAAATGCTATTTGTTCAAACAATTTTCTTTTGAAGAAAGTACTGATAGTAACACTATTCAGGCGACTTAAAAACTGTAACAGGATTAGTCACCAATGCTGCCTCGATTGTAGTCGCCTCGATTTACAGTGTACCGATTTATCTGCCGGTTGAATGTTTCGAACTCCTAAAAGTTTTTAAAGAGCTCCAGCTCATAGATAAGTAGGCATGCGTGATTTCTTACTTTCGACAACCGGGCATACATTTTTGCATCCGCTAGTTGCGCACTTTGATAACACCGCTGCTGAAATGTTTTGAGCCTCCAACTTTCTTGATGAGGTTACGCATCCAGTCCAAGTTAACATATTACCTTCTTTGAATTTGTGATAGTGACGCGGGTGCTTGACATGCCATTTGCTCGAACAGGTGTTTCTAATAGATATATATATATATCTATAGAAAAAATATTCATTTATTTACTGATTTGACTGAGCTGTAACAACGCCTGGCAGCGCCGGAACAAATTGCGAATCGATTTTTTTGCTCATCGATTAAATGATTACAAAGCGTCGGAGCGTGCATCGACTAAGCAAAATATTCATTAGAAAAAATGTGCGATTATTTTCGCCTCGCATCACCGCTCTCCTTTTTCAGACGTATGGGCGCCCCGCAATAAATATGAAGCACTCCAATAGCTATATTATACCATGCTATTCGCCCATATATAGTCAATTTCGAAGTGACGTTTGAAAAGATTAGAATTTTTTTAATTTATCAAAAAACGGTAATATAGATTTTCCAATTGGTTTTTAATTTGAATTTCAAAATGATTAAAAATTTAATTTAAACTCTATATCAACAATATTATTCCGTTTCATGATTATATTGCCTAAATCTTAAAAAGCGGATAAATATTGATCGATTTTACTCGATTAAAACTATCGCTAGCCTAGAAGCGAAATTGTAATGACTAGCGCACATCACGTCGGTTTTCAAAAGTCCTCCGTCAAAAGATCACCGTCATCTTTGTTTTTGTGACGTTATTGTCCCTCCCCATCCCCCTCCATAGATGCACGCTGATCAGAGTGTAACGCCAGCTGTCTCTGTTCATGCAGCGAAACTATTTTAGAATCTACAAGTATTTAAGATTAAGAGATGCATAAAGATCGTCAAAACACTAACCGTATTCATAAATTAATAATGAATGCGATGGGAATTGTAATCGTTTACCAAAAAGAGACACTAGAAAAGTAAATAAAAGAGAGCTTTCTACAGTAGAATGTAAAAAGACGGGTAAAAGCGAACGCAAAAACATTGAAAATCGAATGAAACGATAATGGAGTACGCACGGCAGGAACAGAAATAGAAATGCCGAAAGAAATTGTTTAAGATTTCCTAGAGATCCACTGATCGGATGGCGGCCATTAAAGCAACTTCTTCCTCTTTACTCTCGCGCGCCAAATACAACATCTCGATCCTGTCTAGTAGTTGTTCTCCTGAGACACCGCGTCCACAAACGAAGTCCTTAACACTGAACTCAGTATTTGATCCTCACTCAGCCGGATCGTGAAATAAAGAGAAATGGTTGCAATCTCTAAAAAATACCGAAGAATACTCAATTGCTCGCATTTTTAATGTGTGGGCAACTCATTGACGTCCGCATCAGATCACCTGCATATTTCGCGTCCGAACATCGACAAATCGAAGCAGAGTTGCCTGCGACCTCCTCTGGATTCATAGAGAAGATCCTCTCTGATTCACTCTCCTGAACTACACTTACCAGCCTCGAGCTCAACTTATGAAAAAATTGCATTGTTCAAGGGTAACTTTTAACACTCTGTTCCGTTCGGTGTTCTGGTTCTTTAAAGGGTGGTAACCTGATCCCGAATCCCCGAATTAATAGTTAATCTTTTTTAATTGTATTAGTACCGTAATCCACTGTTATACTTGATGATCGTTGTGTTTCTCAGCCCTCAGGAGGACATAGCGTTTTTATAAAAGAACCCAGATGTTGTTTCGTCTCAGATGCTCTTTTTTGTCCGATCACCGACGAGAAAGCCAAATAAAAAAGCAAGAAAGCATCTAAAAATAAATGGATCTTCCCGCATGAGACCCGACGATTCAAAATCAATCTATTTTGTCAGGTTCGAAAAATCCCTAAAAAATTGCGATAAAAATGGTCTCGTCAATGATCGGATAAAAAAGAGAAGTCAATAAGACCGACTTCACTTCAGTTCTTCATTTCAAGACAACTAAATAAAATACAAGGACGGATAAAATTTCAATCATCTCTTCTTGAGTGACGTCTTGTTTCATCTCGTCTCGATTACGCTGTGTGTTATCACTAGATGGCGTACATTTTTTATCATTTCGCGCATAACTGCATGTTGCAATCATTGTCGCTACTTTTTAGAAACCCTTACTTCGACAAATACTATCGCACCACCAGAAATGCTGGAATAGTCTGAAAAACACTGTGGATAGGATCATCGACAGTTCTCCAATCATCTGCCAACTACAAATGCAACGAACCAACTATTTTTCTGGAACGCATGAAGTGCTGCAAGGATGACAATTACAGATTCCACTTGTCATGAGTGAATTCTATACTGTATTTGCGATGAATTACTTTTTGTGTCGTCTAATGATGTGGTCGGAAGATCACAGGAGGTAAACTAAGTATAGAAAGAGCACTGTGTAGGGAGAAAAGAATTGGGGTTTGATATTGGTGTATAGGTTCGGATGAAATAGTGAAGCTTTCGCTCTATCTACGAGCAAAACGGAAGAAAACTTCATCAGTGAACAAACGCCCTCTTGACTTGCGCATTTCTGTTCATTTATTTGGTTGTCGAACAACGAAAAACCGATAAAGAAAAAAGAAAAAAATAGATGAGGAGGCAAAGCGATCGAAGTATGGGCGGTTTGCACCGTAACTCTGTAATGCCGGCGGCATTCTCACAAGTGTCCAAATTGGAAAATATGTACTCGGAACGATAGTCAACAAGACATGCGATGGTCAAACATTGACAGTATCGATATTACGACTACTGTCAAACCATGAGCAGCGATTGACTGAAACTCTTGAAAACAAATTTAAGAACAACGACATACAGTGATCCCAAAATAAAGAACGTAATTGTTTTCAAAAGGTCGACGATAACGGATCAATCTTAAGAAACTTTGAGGAAACAAAAGTGGATGGAGAAATAAATGATTGAACTTGAAACTAATGAGAACATGTACCGTAAATGGATACGGGGCATACATTTTCAAAATGAATGGAAATACAAAATTTACACCCAAAAGGTCGACGATAACGGCGTCATCAAGGAGCGAACTGGGGATGGAGATATGACGTCGTAATATAAGCAAAATGGAGGAAGTTGTTGGGTGTAAAAATAATGTTGGGTGACTGTGGATCAGCGGGTGGCAGAGGGTAAAAATATGTGGTGCGTTGGGTGAAATGTGAAAAGCGCGATTCAAATGTAGAAATGATGAACGCGGGAAGGAAGAGTGTAATTCGGTTATATGCGCCCATCAAAGAGCTCAGTTCATTTCGTTGTTATCGAAATAGTCGTTCATTTGGCCGGGAGCACGCCTTAAAAAGCCCTGTTTTTTTTGTACTCGTGTATACATATGTATCTATAGTAGATTTCTGTTTGGATTTTTTGCTTAAAATAACGGGCTTCATAAAAATGTTCTGCTTGATTAAAAAATTGTCCATTAAATTGCCGATGCGATTCTGTTTCTAAAAATGTGCATTTCCAAAATCATTTCAAAATGTGGATAAAATTGATGAACGTAATGGTACATATATCACACCAAAGTCGTGATATCAAGCCGCTTCTCTGTTATGACTTGGAACTTGGCAAAAGTGTTAATCAATATCTTATTCTTAACGTTTTCGAGCACAGGGACCGCTTCATTACGGCGTCTATTAAATTCGTGCATTCCGTATAAAAGGAGAACGAATTGTGGTATCGATTTTATGTGAATAAAAACATCACAGTGTTTAGGTCGAATTGGTAATCTTTGCAATACATTCGAAATTGGATCTTGGAACTTGGCACAAAATCACAAACGCGGAGATGCTTGTTTTAATGAACGCGTTTTTGGTCGACATTACAAATTACAAATAATTCGAGCTTCCAAGATTTTGTTTACCAGTTCGTTTAAATCTCGTACACCAGTTAGTTAGATTGCAGGTAGTTTTTTATTCAAATCAACATTGATACCCGTGTTTTGCGCAATTTCTCGCTGGCTTTCTGATGTTTAACTCGTTTAGTGTTTTCTGCGTTTCTACACAAATTTACCACATCCACATCTGATAATTTTGTTAGAGGTGAATCGTCATCGTCTTAGCTGTATTCGTAAGTTCCCACGTTTTTCTAGTTTTGTTATTTCATTTAAAATAATAGTTTACTATTATTATATTAGAAGAGTTATCGCCAACTCTTGTTAGTATTTTTTCGTCCGGTCTGTCCCGGGCTCAACCCACATTTTTATATGGAGTTTTATTTGACCATTTCTGCAGTCTGACTTTAATCCGGCGCTCTTCAGGATCCGTCACTTTAATTTACAGACAAGTTTTTAACAATTATTTCTAATCGGAGTTACAGACCATTGATGACAATTGCTTTTTAAAACCATAACCGGATTATGCATCAACTACAAGGTTAGTCACTGGATCCTGTCAGTTGCGCTAGTATCAGTGCTTGAACTTCACCCAAAAACGTTGCGCAGACATGAACGACATTGAAATTTGTTTTCGTCATCGATCTGACGATCGCAGCGCCAGCCAAATGAAGGCGGAGGACTTCGCCATTAAAGGGAACCACTCACGCCGGATCTGCCTTAACCCTTATACGACATACAACTGACTGCAAACAACAAGATTAATCTAAAATCAGAGCTGGAATGCTTTCAGGATAATTTATATCAGAATTTATATTCTGATAATTTGAAATAACGGTGGATTAAGCGATAAAACGCTACGACTCGATTAATATTATTTCACAAAGCAAAGGTGAAATTGCCCTGAATGTTTTTCGCTTTGTGTTAAAATTTGTTAATATATTTTTTCTTCAAAATATTAAGAAAAATAGTTTCTTCAAAATTAATTGCTCTTCTGTATCATTTCGGAATTTTCAGAGCGTTTAAAATCGCCTTGCTTTTTGGTCATTCTTGTTCTTTTTGTTTCATTCCATTGTTTGGAAAGATGTCTAGTGGTCCAGAGGATAGCGTGTTTTCCTCGTGCCCGTGACCACGGTTTCGATTCCTGCCACCATCTTCGGAATTTTTCGGGTGAGAGAATTTCCTTCATGCGCCTTCTTTCGGAATAGAAGTGAAATCACGACCCCCCCGTACCTGTACGATATCGTGACGTTAAAGATCCCTTTCCTAAGCAGCCTAAGTTGGGCAATATTTCCAGGTCGCCTACCAGGGGGGGAGTCATAAGATGTTCAATCACCGGTGCACCTCCTCAACAAACATTTATTTATTTTTCCAATGTTTGAGATTGCATAATAGTTACAAGAGGCCTGAGGAGGTTTGCCAACATTGCGTTTCTGTAACAGTACAGAATTTATATTCTGGCTAAAGGCGAAGCTGGTCGGACAGAGAAGCTGGCCAAGCGAGATAACGGGACAAGAACACACACACACAAACGGGCCACACACCGAGCACGGCGTCAACCAGATCGGAGGTTCGTTTCCTGTTTACCAGAGCGTGTTCTATGGCATGGAACTCGCCAGAAATAGACAAGCGACTTCTGCAAGACCGCATTTACACTCCACCCCCCTCCCGGAAAAATACTCGTGGAAAGCGCACTGAGAAATAATCTTCAAATGTCGAGATCTGTCTAACGGTCACCATATCGGTAACATTATTGTGGGCACTCGAATTATCACTACATGGCGTTGTTGGTGACTTATTTTGGTTCCTAAGTTAGGATGGTAAATTATTTAGTCAAATCAAGCGACTAATTTGATGTACTCTTGTAACATGTGCAATTCATCTTTTTTGGGGGCACAATATTGTCAGAACGCCCAGCACATCATGTTGCAGAAACAGGAAAGCATGCGGAGAGTGATATCCGGACGGAATCTATGAATCAATTCATTATTTTGTAAAAATGATTTTTAAATGTATATATCCATATAATCTGCTGGTTCAATAACAGCCAAAATATCGATACTGTCAATCGTTCACTATAGGCGTTGAACACTATTGCCACGCACCTGAGCACCTGAGCAACAAGTCCAAAATTTCTACCTGGCACATTAAAAATGCCACCAGCGGCGATAATCTTAAACAAATGGCAGATACGCTCTGATACTGCTATGCCGCTAGTAATCGAATGGCGAATTCCCGATAAATGTGATTGACAAATTGGACTAACAGACATTCAGTCGATTGCCGCTAGGATTCGCTGCTGCGTGACCTCCGTATCGACATGGATGTAACATCAATATTGAAAGTAAGATTAAAATATACCAAATATGGACGAAGATCTTGTCGGCACAGTGTGAGCTGACACACGCATGTGATATAATGTGTATCCTCATGAGACCTCACGCACAAACGGTTTTCTTTTTATCGCGATGAAATTTCTTAACACACATACGCCACAAATAAATGATACTTGGTCCGAATTGCAGCATTTATTTTGATCTCCAAAGTTGACGCACAAAACTACGACAATCGACGAACGCTCACATCGTCAAAATGGAGCTCACTTTCCATGCCCAAATACATGTATATGGGCAACGGGGGGGTTTTATGAAGTTTTCGTACAAGAGAGCGCAAGCGTTCGTCGTCGTCATGGCAACCGCGCGGCAGACAGTCCACTGACAGCCTTCTTGGGTAGCGCACGCGTCCAGGCGGGCGCATTGCAAGAGATGACACGTACAACAATCAAGTGAACAACAATTCGAGGAAGAAAGAAGACGGAAGAACGGAGACCGGGTTGGTGGTGGAGAGCTTTGTTGTCCTCTTTAGACCACCGTCCAACCAGATAAGCATTCAATGAATCAGGAATCGTCGAGCCACACGGAAAAATCGAAGTGACATCTTTGTTATCAAATTTCTTAAATAATGTAATGCTTTCTCATTAAGAGAAAATAGAAACCCACGCCTGGATTAGAACAGCACCTCTATGAGCATGATTATTTCGTCTTAAAAGAATAAAGCCATTTCAAAATAGTGCGACTTTCATTTTATTACTAATATTAAAAACATTTTCGTCGACATTATCCTACTGTAGTTAGAAATTAAAATTCAATTGTCAACAATGGCCTTTGTTGAATACAAACTATTAACCAAAAAACAGCTTTGATTTATTGTTCAATAAATTTTCAATAATAACAGCTTTGCTGTTAAACTATAACCGTTTCTATATCGAAGTTTAATTGTGGTGTCTACACATATAGCGGCTTGCAACTTTTTGCGCCGTCTGTGTTTGGAGTGCATTTCTTGACAGATGAGGACTTCATGCTCGTAGATTCTCTTAAATGTATTGTAAAGTTCGTGTTCAGATGAAAATTATATTCATGGTGAATTTCGATAAAATCAAATCCTCACTCATGGTAATATATATGGTCTACGTGCCTACATACGAGTACAAGGAGCAGAACATTTTCGCTAGCTGTGCCACAAAATACGATCATACGCGCGTACAAGTAGGGTTAGGCCTGATGGAATAACGGCTCGTCGTGGACAGCGCTCTGGAACCGAGGATGATTCCGCTCTTTCGTGGAGGGGTGGTTGGCCAGCCTGAACAAAGATCGAGGATTGTCGATGGTCGTTGCAATCGTCCCCGTAAATGCTGGTGCAATGCCAGGCAATAAACTGATAATCAACCGCATATATTGCTTCATGAACATATATTGTATATTGTATACAAGACGCGTTTCGCTTCTTTATCCGCCTAAGACCAAGGGCTCGTCGGAGTGAAGCAACATGGGGATCCATTAACACTTTTTAATCCAAGAAAATGTCATTTTGTTTGGTCCTAATTCACACTTACGATGAAAGGGTTCTGAATCTAACTCGCTTTTCGCGTTAGACCAATATGAAACTGCATGTAATGCAACGTCTATGGAGTAAAGCCTGCAATACGATTATGCAGTCAGATACACTGTAAGTAAGCGATACACTGTAAGTAAGCGATACACTGTAAGTAAGCGATACACTGTAAGTAAGCGATAC
>JAQGBY010005695.1:0-14253 GCA_034698785.1 Mycogona germanica | reverse complement strand
AGGATCTGCCAGGGCCATGACAATCCACAAACAAAAATCGAGGTCCGCCCCGGACCTGTGGGGAGGCGCCAAGTGTAGTACTAAACATGTAAAAAGGGAACCGCCCTAACAAATTTAAACCGACATGTCAATAAGGTAAACTCAACCTGAGTAAATTTCATCAACAAAAAAAAAATGTCACCAAGACATATTGCACATTTACACTTTAAAATAAGTTATCACTAGTTACGGTTATGAGGAACTGACACTGCATACCAAAAAAAATTTCGCCTGAATTTATGCATTTTTTTTTTAAAAAACCCTCTCGCTTTACATAAACCAACACACTTGTTGGAACATACAAAAAAAATTTAAAACTAGATACATAATGGTAATCACCCTAGCGACAACCTGCTTGCTGGATTCCGCTCGCTGCCTCAGCTACTGACGGTGGTCTTTGTCATGCCTACGTCCTTTGGCAGGAGAAGGTGGTGGTTCACGTCGACGGGACCATACAGGGCTGGCGTTGGGGCCTGTCAGTGGTGTGTTCCCTGCTGTCAGAGGTGACCGCTGGTCTGGTCGTCTTTCCCCCTGGTTGACGATCGTCCGGCTGCGTCGCGGTGGAGTTTGGGCGGCTCCGGTGACGTCCCGTGGTCGTCTAGGTGGGGTACCGATCGGTCGTAAGATTGACCTCATCCCTGCTACTGCTGGCGGTGACCAGCAGGTGACCGTGGAAACGGACGCATCTGATGTGCCACTCTCGTCGCTGATGGCCAGGTCTAAGTCTGAACCCGACGTGTTCAGTTCCAGCACCTCTGGAACGGCTGTAGGCATTGCGATGTCTGGTGGCGTCTCCTCTGGCCTGGTAGTTGTGATGACCCGCAGTCTGTTGGCCTGCGGTTTCCTGGGTGGCATGCCCGGTTCGTTGCTGAACAGGAACCTGGCTGTCGTGGTCACAGGGGCAACACTCATGGTAGCGTCATCTGTTGTTATTGCCTGGACTGCAGCCGGCAGGTTGCTGTTTAGGAACCTGCCCAGAGTAACGAGCAGCGTATCTGTGGTGGCGTGTGTTGCCGTGGGTGATTCCTGCTCTGCAGCATCTCTTGAGGTGTTGCTCCAGCGGACAGAGTCAAATTCGCCAATGGACGGTGGTGAGTCTGCAGTGACCGTGGTCATTGGCACTTCGATTGGTGAGCGGGGTGGTGACAATTTGTTGACCCAGTCGTCCTCCTTTTTGCGCGGTGGACTCTTGATGGGCGTCACTGCTTCCACAGCTGGACCTGGGTTAATGACGCTCCAATCGATAAATCCATATCCATCCGTGGGGGGCTTAGGGAGCCACTCTGGTGATTGGGATTCACACCCTGGAAAACCTGCTGGTGCATCGCCAGGTTTTGCCGGTGTCACCAAGTCGATGGTAGTGTCCATCGGCTTTCTTATTGCTGCCGTACGCTGTTGACGCTTTTCCGACTTCGATTTCCTGCCTCCTGGTATCGGGTTGGTCGGGAGGGATGTCAGTTTCCGTGATGTCGGTGCTGTTGGCCTAGAAGATCTCGCCAGCTGTTTTGTGGTTCTCGGTTGAGCGGCGCTGGTGCTTGGGATTCCTTCGCCCCAGCCTGGTCGCGGTGTCTGGCCATCATGCTGGACTGTCGGCCTTGACCTCGTTTTGGTCGGGCTTGGGGTGTCCGACAGCCTCTGAGTGGTGCTGTGCGATCTCGGTCTCTGTGCGGAGGCGGCACTCCTGGTTCTTTCTGCTACTGAATGTATGAATCCACTTGGTGTGTTACGTGATTGACCAGGCTTGGCCTTGGTGTTGGGACTGGCAATCAACTGGTGAGTCGTTGAAACTTTTGTCGGCTTTCTAATGTCTTTCAAAATTAGTTTGGCGGTTTTCGGCGTCACTCCCTCTTCAGTTACTGGAGTCAGATTTGGTGGTTCTTTTCTTTGTGCATTTGCCGAACCCTGTTGGCTCAACCGGTCGAGTAGGTTTGACATTGTCGGTGGGGATGGTTCCCTGGGCAGACGTCGCTTCCTCTGTCTTTCAGAATTTGGTCCTTGGGACGCGCTGCACTGTGTCGTGCCTAGGTACTCGACCTCGACGAGCTGGTAGAACTGGATCGCTGGTCGGTTGAGCAAGTCGCACTCCTGGCCGATGATGTCCTTTCCAGTTCAGTCGCTGGTCTGCGGAAGTTCACTTCCTGCACTAGGGGTTGAGCCTGATCTAGCCTTAAACTGCTGACACATGTAGTGAGTGCCGGTCTGTTTCCGGACGTAGGGTTGTGGAAGAACTGCGGTGACGTCAGTTTGCAGCTAATATTCGACATCTGCCACCCTCCTGGATAGCCACCCCCGCCATTACGATACTGCTGGCGCTGCATTTTCAGGAAGCCGGCCTCGTCGGTATGCCCATCTGTCCTCATGAGATATTCCGGGTGTTGAGAGCTGCTTGCAGCTGGTGTGGTACTGCTGACATTGGAATCTCCCTTTTGAAGACCAGTGTGTGTTGTACCGGGAGTACGGTTCGCCATGCGGCTCTCCGCCGTATTGGTAGTGGTGAGGATTGGTCGAGTAAATGACACTACTCGGTGTTCTTGTAGCTCCTGGGGCTGCAACGGTCCGACGCTCTGGTTGTTGCTGAGCAGGGGGGTGTTCTGGCCGGCTCGGGAGTTATCCTGACTGCGATGGGTAGTAGGAGTGGTATTGATGTGCACCTCACTCTTTCTTGTGGAAAGGGTGTCACTTCCGGTCATCAGTGGGGTCCCAGGCCTTGCAATTTTAGCTTTGGGCCCACCACTATGTCTGGATTTGGCGTTACTGCCAGTAGATCTGGGACGACTAGGCCGAGTGCTGGCCCGTTGAGTCTCGGCTCTCCGGTTTTCTCCAGAGTTGTCTCGACCACGGTGGGGAGAGAGGCTGGCACTAGTGTTTATCTCCTTCTTTCTTGGGTGACGGGTGGCACTTCCGGTCACCAGAGGGGTCCCATACCTGTCAACTTTGGCGTTGGGCCCACCTCTGTGGCTGGTTGTGCTGTCGGTCTGCTCGGAAGGGCTACGTGGAGCGCTGTGCTGTCTGGTCTCTATACTCCGTTGTCTTTCCGAGCGTTCTCGGTCACGGTGAGAAGAGGTAGTGGTGTTGGTGCCCGTCTTACTCTGTGTGGTAGGAGTGGTACTGCCAGTCCTCAGTGGGGTCCCAGGCTTTTTAAATTTGGCGTTGGGCCCACCACTGTGACTGACGTCCGCTCTACCTGCGGTCGCCGTCTTGTTGTGGTGGTGTCGGTCTACTACCTGCGAAGGTTGGACACTCTTTCCTGGGTTACAGGCATCTCGGTGGTGACGAGACGGGAGGGTGATGTCAGTGCATGTTTCACTCTTACTGGAGGAGGTGGCACTTCCGGTCACCAGTGGGGTCCCAGGCCTATTGTGCTTGGGATTGGGCCCACCACCGGGACAGGTTGTCGACTTGCTTTCCGGAAGAGTTGCGGTTGCTGGATCGCTAGGTTGCTTCTTCTTGCTGCTCTGCTTAGCTTCGGTGTCTTCACGACTGCTACTGGACGGGAAGGCGGTATTGTCGCTTGCGCTTGCGCTTGCGCTGGAGGGTAGGGTGTCTTTCGCTACCACTGATGGGGGTCCCAGGTCTAGTGTATTTGACACTGGGCCTGCCACCGTGATTGGTTGTCATTTTTTCTTCCGGTGCTGATTTCGTGATGGGCTGACCCTCTGAGGTAGGTGATGACACCATGTTTTCTTGCTGCTCTTCTATCAGTCTCACCTCTTGATTTGTGGCAGACCGGGTGTTGTCCTGGTCTCTGAGTGGGGCGGTGTCGTCGATTCCGTCACTAGGCTCTTGTACCGTGGTGGTGTTCCAGGTCAACAGTGGTGTCCCCGATCTATCGCTGGTGCTAGGCCCACCTCTGTGACTGGTTGTCGACAGTACTTCCGGAATTGGCGGGGAGTTGGCCGGTGCTTGCGCCTTCTGGATGTCACCAGCATCGCTCACTTCTGGTATAGATGATTGGGGGTGGTGATCCTTTGCGAGCGAGGACTCACCATTCACGCTATGCTGGCCATACTTCTCGCTAGTCATGGTGTTGCTGGTAGGATTTAAAAAACTCGGCACCCCGCTCATACCTTTGGTCTGGTCTAGGTCGGTGGTGCCTACGTCTCTGCTTAGGTTGTCTCGTCCTAGGTCGGGATGTCCTGGGTTGGTGGAAAAAGATTTGCTTATTTGGCCGAGGTAAGCGCTGGTTGCTGGTGGCGCTAGACTAACTTTATGATAGCTCTGGCGAATTTTTGGAACATGGGGCCTGGTGATGGCTGTCGCTTGATCAGTGTCATTAGGGAAGCAAATCGGCGATATGGCTGACTTATGAAATGGTGACTGTGGTTGTGGCATCTCGAAATCGTCGCCACTGGTTGATGACACCTCCCACCATGGTATCTTAGGTTGCGGCTGAGCCGCCATCATGTCCTCATCACTTGAAAATTCAACGATCACTTGGCGCTGATGTAGGCCTGATGGTCCTGCCATGTTAGGGGTTGGCGATAGGCCTATGTCTGGCGCTAGGATGGCTATTATCACAGTTCGGTCAGGAAAAACAGAGTCAGTAGTTTCCACCCTACCTGTTGATTGATCGTTTGTCACTAGTTCTTGCTGCCGCTGCAACTTCTTTCGTTTCTTGGCGCTAAAACGTTTTCTTCCCATTTTAAGTGCAGTTAGGAATTCACGTTTGTTTGCTGTTAGAATGGCGTCTAACTGGACCATACCCTTTGTAAGGAAAATTACTAATTTCCTTTGGTGGGTTGCGTTTCAACAAACATGTGTTGTTGTGTATCGTCGCCTGTGCATGCCCACTCATTTCCTGAAAGCACCCAGGAAGTTTGTCATGTGTTTGCTCCCTCGGTGTAGCAGCCTGAGGGGGGCATCAAAAAACGAGACCCTCTGCCAGTCCTTTACTGCGGGCGGGCTTGTTGGGTGTACGCACCCCAGTATACGTCTTGTTGTCTTGTGCTGTCCCTTGTGAGGTAGCAATCCGCTGTGTATGGGGCGTCACGAACGGTAAGCATGACGTCTTGTCTAATAAACTGCTGGATACAGTCTGCGGGTTTAAAATTGATGGTGTTTTCGATAAAAGCTGTCTTGAGTCTACCGCCATGCTGGTGAGCGGCTGTGCTGTGTGTTTATTCTTACAAACCCCAAGTTGCCTTAGTGCTGTAGCTGCCCCTGGTAATGTGGCAGTATGCCTCACCTGAGGCGTCATGCACAGTAAACTGCCAATTTTACCCTGAGTGTTGGAATTTTGCTGAATTCTGGTCAGATTTCTCTCCGGTTTGACTGATGTCTCAGTCATCGTATTTGGTTCATCTTTGTTCGTAATACAGATGCTTTGCGTCCTAGATAGTGGAGTCATTCGCGTATATTGCGAAGCTTCCCGAAAATCGGCCTTGGTTTGTTTCTGGTGACGTTCAGTCCCTACGATCTCATTTGTTGGGGTGATGGTGTGACATTCTGATGTGTGTCGGGCAGGAATTTTCTGCTGTTTACCGCGGTTTAGTTGCTTCGGCAAAACTGTCGTCACCTGTTGTCTGTCTGGCACATCAGCTGTTGACTGTGGTTTATGTGATTGTCTGGCGTTAATTGCAACTGTCGTATGGACAGGGATAGTAGACTCCGTCCATGGCGGTTTAGCATTTATTTTCTGCCATTCACTCTTGATGGCAGCCATGCAATCCGGCGTGGGTTTGTCCACCTGTTGCCTGGGGCCTGGAAGGCCCCGGGCTTCTAGTTTTGCTAGATAGCTATTTGGGTTTGTACTTTTTACCCCTGTCGATTTCTGTCTGCTACTGCCAATCTGCTTCTGGCGAGATTTGGACACTATTTTGTCTTTTATCTGCGTTGTCGGCTTGATCTGAGTGATTGTTTTACCCACTAGGTTAGCCTTGCGAAGTGGTACCCCTGTAGTACCGTTTGGGTATTTCTGGTCCCATTGTAGTGAAAAGCACCTATGGGTGGCCCTCTCTCTGTGAATACAGTTAAGTTTAGGTTTTGGCCATTTCCTCCCAAACAGTGAGTACGACGAGGTATATCTCTTTCCTGATATTTTGTTAATCGTTTGAAGTTCTGACTGGCCAGGAAGCTGAATTTCAGCGATAGTTTCTATCTCCCCTTTTTGTTTCGGCTCTGTAGTAAATTCCAGCTGAGTGTAGGTGACTCTGTCATCCGGTTTGTTCACAACTGCTGATCTCGGTGTCGGAGGAGGGATTCGTAGTGTCGCATAAGTGACTTTGTCACCCTCCGGCTTGGATGTCGTACAGATTTTGTGTACCGGCTGCCTGGGTGGTGCTAATTTTACAACTGCTGCATATGTTTTAATTTGCTCTTGCACCCTAGGCGGGAAACATTTGAATGGTTTCACGTAGTTAACCATCGCTGCTAGTTGGAGTGAGGGTTCCACTTTGGTGGAAGCTGGTCGTACTGGCACTTGAGTCAGCATTGAAATGCATCGTTGCACTGATTCGGATTCGCTGTTTTCTTGAATATCCATTTGATTAACGGTTTCTGGCAAGATTTTGCCATTGGCCCAGGCACAATCATTGACATCCTCTAAGCCAAGACGAAATATCTCTGCCTCGAACTCATCTGAAGCCAGAGAGGAATGTCGTGACCGCTCTACTGTCGGCCCCTGGAATTTTGCCACCTCTTGGGAAGTGTGCTCCCGTGGTTCCGGGTACACCTCCTTGACTTCCGTGTCAGTGTTAAAGTATTCAGCAAGGCATACTGAATGCCCTTTACAGACAGGCAAAGTCACGCTGCCTCCGTCGGGGTGTGTGCACGGTCCAGTGTACACTATGGTGGCGATAGTCAACTTCCTGTTTGATGACGCGTTGAAGTCTTCATCTTCTTCTGCATAGTTAACTGTCTCCTCCTCTTGTGCATCGTTGTCATCTTCCTCTGATTCATTGCCAGCGAAAGGTAGGATATATTCTTCATTATCCAATAGGTTGCCGCGCAGCAACGCCTTCTTTAGTTTGCAGTGATGTACCACATCATTTTTGTGAGCGCACCCGGAAGTAGGATAAACCAACTCTACCTCTGCGTTCACACCTCTGATGTCCACTATCCTGTAGGGACCATGGTAGTGGGCTAGGAGCTTGGTGGTCAAGCCTACTTTACGAATAAGGCGGCTCACCATTACAATATCGCCCACTTTGAAAGTGTCGATTTTGGTGGGTTTTCGCCTGGCCGCATCTTTCTGCTGGACTGATCTGATCCGGTCCATGGCTGCTTGCTGGCGGTGCGTGGGAGTCTCTGTCACCCTTGGGAGTGGAAACAACCTATCGATGGGGCGGTAAGGTTCTCGTCCGTACAGCATAAAAAAAGGTGTCTCTTGCATGCTGCTCTGGACAGATGCGTTGTACGAGAACACCGCCTCATCGAGGTGCTCATCCCAGTCTTTCTGGTCGTCTCCGGTGTTCATATACACCTTGACTTGTGTGGTGTTGTTGTTTCTTTCGATCAGCCCATTGGCCTGTGGGTGGTACGCCGTAGTGGTACTGTGGGATATGCCCTGTTTAGCCAGCCAGGCCGCCGTGTCCTTGCTGGTAAAATTGGTGCCTCTATTGGAGATCACCTTACGGACTGTACCATGATGGTTTACGAGGCCTTCCAGGAAGTCAATTGTCCAGAATGTGGAAAATGTCGGTATAGCTCGACTTTCCACATAGCGCGTAGTATAATCTATAGCGCTAATGATGAATTTATTTCCATTTGTAGATGTCTGAAATGGTCCCAGGCAATCTATAGCGCTAATGATGAATTTATTTCCATTTGTAGATGTCTGAAATGGTCCCAGGCAGTCTACACCAATAACATCAAATGGTACCTCTGGAACAGGAAGTGCCTGTAGTGGTAATTTTGGTGGTATGGATAGCTTTCGGAATAAGCATTCTTCACAACTTCCGATGTAGTGAGCTACTTCCTTCTTCCAGTCAGGCCACCAAAAGCGAGATTTAATAATATAATTGGTGCTGCCAATCCCACCATGGCTAGCTGTGGGATGGTCATAGACATGAAAAAGGATGGGTTTACATAGTGCGGCGGGCAGTACGAAGACAGCGCGCTTATTGCCCTTAAGACCGATAAGGCGGTGTAAAAGGCCTTCGCAAACTCCAAAGCGAGGCAGGTCTGCTCTTTTGCTGTCAATTAACTCGAGCCAGTAGGTGCAGAATGCATCATTGTCCTGGGCTTGTAGCGGATCCACATTAGTTAAGTTGTACAGGTGAAAGGTCGTGCCTGTGTTTGCTTCTGACGCCTGAAGATTGCTGATGGCTTGACTCTCTTCAACCAGATCAGGTGGCTGTTCTTCCTTGTCTTGCGTAGCTGGGCCTACCGGGGCCTGACTGAGCGCATCAGCATTGGCATTGGTTCGTCCTGGCCGATGTTTGATGATCATATTGTAATTTGACAGGATTTGAATCCACCTTGCCAGTCTACCGTGGGGGTTTTGCTTCGAGTGCAACCACGCTAGGGCGATGTGGTCAGTGATTACAGTGAACTGAATTCCATATAGGTATGGGCGGAACTCTTCCACTGCCCATTTGACTGCGATACACTCTTTCTCGGAGACGTCGTAGTTCATCTCTGTTTTCGACAGCATTTTACTAATGTACATGCATGGGTGTTCGAGACCGTCCTTACGTATAGTGAGGACAGCCCCTAGACCCACGCCGCTAGCATCGGTATGTACTTCTACCGGTAAGGAGCGATCAAAGTGGTGGAGTACTGGCTCGGTCAGCAATGCTTCTTTAAGTTGATCAAAAGCTTTTTGCTGTTCCGGGCCCCAGATAAATTCAGCAAGTAGTCCCATTACATTCGTCAATGGTTTGGCGATTTTGGCGTTTCCTTTTATAAAACGCCTGTAATAGTTGGTGATGCCAACGAAACTTCGTACACCTTTTTTGTCAACTGGCTCTGGGAAGTCTCTGATGGCAGCCACCTTATCTGGGTCGGGTTTTGTACCCACGCTATTGACAATGTAACCGAGGACTTTTACCTCCTCGGCTCCAAAAAGACATTTTTTTGGATTGAGTTTCATACGAGAATTTCTGACTGCGTGAAATACAGCCTCCAATCTTCGCTCGTGCTCCTTAAAGGTGTCCGAGAATACTACGATGTCATCTAGGTAGACCATGCAAACATCCAGTTTGAGGCCTAACAAGACGGCATCCATGGCGCGTTGAAAGGTGTTTGCTGCATTGCACATCCCGAATGGCATGCGTAGGAACTCGTAGTGGCCGTCAGCAGTAGAGAAGGCAGTCTTTTCTATGTCCTCTGGCTTCACTGGGATTTGCCAATATCCGCTGCGCATGTCCATGACGGAAAAAAATTTGGCTCCGGCCAGGCGATCCAATGTATCGTCTATCTGTGGTAGCGGGTAGAATTCAGGTTTTGTTTTGGCCTTTAAGCCTTGAAAGTCGATGCAGGTACGCAGTCCCCCGTCTTTCTTGCCAACAATAACTACAGGTGCACTCCATGGGCTCTTTGAATGCCTGATGACACCTGCTTGCAGCATCTTCTGCATCTCTGAGCGGAGATGCTCCCTCTCTGTTACAGACACCCGGAACGGTGGTCGCCGCACTGGTTTGTCGTCAGTAGTTGGAATTTCATGCTGAGAGGCTTCATAATTGCCGATGTCAAATTCATCATCTGAGAAGACATCAAAACTCTGATGTACTCGCTCTGATAGTGTTCCACGTTGTGAGTCGGTTAAATTGTCTCCGTAGTTCACATAAGTGTAACCAGCTGCTCCGCAATCATTGGTGTTACAGCAGGCTGTTGCCATAACCCATTCCTGGTTGCTTTCTTTATGGTTGATCATTTGAACGAGATGAGCCAGGCCCAGATGTGTTTGCTCATGGATGGTTACTGGAGCTCCAGACACATTAGCTGATTGGGCAAACCCAAGACCTTTGTATATCTGGACTAGGCAGTCACCCAGACTAATTGCATGGCGCTGCATGGCTGCTGGCTCTGGCCGGATGTAAAATAACCCTTCTGCTTCCTCATCTTCCAGACATATCAGAACTGGAGCTGAACATAGTGCAGGTATGGTCATTTGGTCAGCACAGAATGCACCTCGGGTTATTTCTGGTTCCTGGACCATGAACAAAGGATGTTCAGTCCAGTGGGTTTGGGTATCCTCCATCATATTTTCAAAATCCACTGGGGTTAGTGGGGAAGGAGGCACATCCGGCCAGGAAATTGTACACCCTGGCATGTGTGCGTGGCTGCCTGCGGTGTTGCATAGTCTTCCGGTACATTCACCGGGAGAGAGAAAGTCTATGGAATGATTTCGAGTCCTTGCATTTATCATCTCTTCTTCTGGCTCATAACGACTGACCAGTTGAAAGGCATGCTGTGGGTCAGGAACTTCCTCCCAATCAGGTGCAGAATGTTCAGATTCATCTTCTGATGGTCTCTCCGTAGGATCTTCTAGTTCTATGTACTCGGGCGTGTGAATAACTTCTGGGTCACTTCTCAGGCTCCGTGGGACATAGATGAAGTGATCTTTGGGTTGCACTGATTCATCCAGACAGAGTTGGACTATCTCAGTGTTGGGATCTGACTGCAGGTTTAACTCTTGGTCCTCGCCTGTATCAGACCCTAGATCTTCCATTTGGACTGAGTCTTGATCCGGTGATAGCCTGACCGGATGATGGAGATCGGGAAGTTAACTGATTACAAATGTTCCCCTCCAAATGTCAAACTGGACTCCTATCGCCTCCATCCAGTCATAACCAATTATGAGTGGGTGGGCGGAAGTGGTGAAGACCATGATGTCCAGGGTTACTTTACACTTCCCCAGCTGAACTTCCATGGTCGTCCAACCGATGGCCTGATCTAACACATTGGTGGCCAGCACTAATGCTGAAGCTGGCTTCTGGTTCAGTTCCAGACCTGCTCGTTTACGAGTTTCATCATCGCATGAGCTTCGCGTAGATCCGGTGTCAACCAGGGCCAAAGTGTCGGTGCCATTAATTATTGCTGGAAATACGTGGAGCATCTCTGCTAACTTGACATCATATTCCTCATCAACCTGCATCATGTATGATGTTGGGTAGGAATGTTGGGGTACGTATTTTGGCTGGTCATCTTCCGGCCAAATTGATAATTTGAGGAGGGACTGACAAATTTCTTTCTGGTTATCTGGTAGTAGTACTGGGTGGTGTGCCGTGATAAAAAAATCACCCTTCCATATTCTCAAGGTAACTCTAACTTGGTCCATCCACCCATAGCCAATTATGAGTTGGTGGCCCAGTTCTCAGATGACCAACACGTCAATGGTGGCCAGGAGATCGTTGACTCATAGGTCTATGGTCACCCATCCTAGTGAGGTTTGGACTACTCCATTAGCCAGTCTTATTGGAGCAGCCCGGCGTCTGTTGAGAGGGACTCCAGCTCTAGCCCTTAGGCTTTCTTCGCAAACGCACACAGTGGCTCCGATATCGACCAGAGCTTCACTGGTCAGCTCATTAAAAAAAGCGGTGACTATGGGTACATTCTGGCCTTGTTGTCGTGGAAGTACGGAGACGTTGATTGTCTGGACAGTAGGCTCTCCGTCCTCTACTGTCGCTGGGAGTTTAAATCTTGGTGATCCATTAGCCTTACATCTTGTGGATCTCCGCTAGGGCAGTCTCTGGCCATGTGTCCAGAGGAGTGACACTTAAAACATATTCGAGTGCCGTCTCCAGCCGTCCTCGGTTGTCCCACTGGGGCTGCTGGGGCTGCTGAGCTGGTCCCTGGTTGTATGGGTGCACGGAGGGTGGTTGCTGTTCGGGCCCCTGTCTAGTAGGTGCCGCGGGTTGGGCTGGCCATCCTGCCAGAGGAGGACCCTGCTGTTGGGTTGGGTAGACTGCTTGAGCAGGATACGGGTACATGGAGGGCCCACAACTGGTGGTGCAGCCCGGCCAAAGTTCCGGTTATCCAAAAAAGCAGTTTTTGTTTTGCTTCTTGGGGCCTCTGAGGGCCGGAGCTGACTGCTCCTGAGCTTCTCCCTCAGGTATCGCTCTCGGTTGAGGATCTCATCCTTCAGTAGACCCAGATCGCGTTCGGCGGCAACGGACAGCAAAGCTCGTACCTCCCGGTTCAAGCCATAGAGGATCTTCTGAACCATGTCCTCTTTGTACACTGGTCTCTCCATTCTGCGAGCTAGATGGTCTAGTTCCTGGATGAACTTTTCAGCCCCCTCTCCTGGTTTCTGCAGTCATCTGGCCCATTCCTCCCGCGCTTGATCTGCTGGGCTAGTGCTTGAACCCAAGGATTCAATCATAAATTCACAGGCTTCTGCAAAATTCACCCTTGATCTGGACTGGGTCCAAGTGTGTACACGCTTGTACACCTTCTTGTCTAAGTAGTCCTTTAGGACATTAACCATGGCCGGGTCTTCAAAGTTCTGTCCCTGCATGTGACTGCAGAACTTGTGCAGCCACTCGGCTACGTCCTCATCGTCTTCTCCGGTGAATTGCCGGAGGGCTGGTCTGGGGCAGGACACCTGATGCATGGGTGTAAACTGGACTCCCGGCTGTTGGTAGGCCAGCATTTGGCCGTATTGGTAGGGCACTACTTGCTGACTGAATTTTTTCTCCTTGATTTTTACATCCTTTGGAGGCAAAATCTTTCGCTCCCATGGTTTGGGGGGCTGGGCCCTACCGGACAGAAAGTCATTCACCCCATACCAGCATTTTACATCGTCCGATGACGAAGCTGTATTTCCGGTTTTCGACTTCCGGTACAGTTTACGTTGTCCTACGGCAGGGTGAGAAGGGCTTTCCGCCTCCGAAGAGGAGAAAACTGGCACTCGCTGGACAGGAGATGCCACCCTTGGGTTGTATGTCGGGTACGTTGATTGAGGTGGGATGGTGGTGGCTGGTGCTACCGGATGACCATCTTCGCCTACCCAGTAGGAAGTTTGAGGTGGTGGGGGACCTCTCTGTACGGGAATCGTAGGTGGAGAGTCCCGGTACAGTGCACCCTGTTGGGTGAAGTCAAGTACTTCCGGTCGCTGTATGGATTCTGCTAGCTGTAGTCGTGTTGGTGGTCCTTGGGTGGTGACGTAGGAGGGGGGTCATAGGCCCCACCTGGGTTGACTCCGGCCACCATCTGACTCGCTGGCCAGATGTATAGTTGCTCCTGCTACAGGATGTGAGACCTGTGCGGCTGAGTTGTGGTAATGCTCCATGGCCTCAATTTGTCTGGCCAACTCGAAGTCTTGCCGCAGTTGCTGGATCTCTTTTTCGATCCGCTCGTTCTCTAGTCTCAGCGCTGTGCTTACTTCCGGTATAGGGATCAGTATTGGTAGCGCTGGGGCTACTTGCCCTGGACGGGAAGTAGTTATTTCCTCTGTCAGTTGCCGTCCAGGCACAGGAAGAAATGGATTGGTACCAGGTGTGGCTGCTGGTTCTAGTCTTGACCCTTGTGGTGGGTCCAGGGAGTTGGCCACCCTCCGGGATGCAGGACTAGAGGTGGCTGTGACTGGGAGGTGAGTAGGTAATTGACTTGTATCTGGTAGTCGCGTCGTAGGAGGCAGGCGTTTCTTCTTCTGCAACTTGGCCTGCCAATAGTTGACCATCCCTCTAGCCCACTGTGGTACTTGGCGGCCCGACGAGACAATCGAGGATGGCTCGCTGCCCTCATCCTCTGTAGACGACAGTATGGTGTCTACAGGTGGTCGCTGGGCACACTGGAAGGATTGGCTGGCCACTCCAGCGCTGGGTAGTTGTGTCCCGGCGGTTAAAGGAAGTGCTGCTTCGGTGGCCCAGTGTTCGATGTTTTCTCTCAGCGTTTGATGCGACTGATGAGACAAGAGGTACTGGTTGCCTGGCAGTAGAAGGCCCATATCTGAGTGGCAAGCCACTGTGGCCTCTTGGTCGATCTCCCTCAGAGTCGACTGGTTACCAGGAAGGCTGTGAGTTACTGACGCGGGTCGGTGATCGCCGGCAGTCAGTTCTCTGATGGATTGGTCTCGGTTAGGCGGCAGAACAGGACCGTAGGTGGCAGGAACTCTCTCCTGCTCGCTGGCGATGTCTTCTCGTCCTCGGCCTCTGGTGATCATGGAGTGGATACGGGCCATGTCAGCAGAAGCTCTTGATCTCCTCTGGTCATAGGTGACCTCGAATTCTGCCATTTTGGGGAGTCTGAAGCTTGTAGTGAGAGATTCTTGAAGTAACCAACTTGTTTGCTGTTCAGGGCAGGTCTATGAGTAGACTTCTATTACTGTCT
>JAQGBY010005694.1:0-14254 GCA_034698785.1 Mycogona germanica | reverse complement strand
ATAGGGCCTAAGCTGTAAGAGGGGTACAGAATCTTCCTTTTGTGATCCGTCACTTCAGTTAATTTAAAAAAAAAAAAAAAAAGTATCTCAATATGACACTTTTCCCAAAAACAATTAATTTTCTAAACGACTACCTATATTGTTTGACACTTCTGTCCAATGTTTCAAAACTCGGTTGTCGTCAACTCCGAAACTCTGTTCCGAAAAGAACAAGTGCCTGACTTCGGTACAGATCGGATGCTCGCCATAATTTCCTAATCCGGCTCTCGAACGACCCCGGCAACCGCCCCGACAACAACCTGCCATCGTGTGATAGTGTCAGCAGAGATCGGAGTGGAGCTTTTGCGGCTAACTCCGGCAGTGTGTGCACCAAACAACAGTACAACATGGCAAAAGACCTTGGCACTTGACAAATTCACTGCTCTACCGCGACCGACAAGAGGTGGTGCATAATACATGTGTGGCCTCGTTCGGAAACCATCAGGCAGCGCCACTGCAGACGTCACCATGACTACAGTGACATAGGTGAGTTCCCATCCACACATGTGTAAAGATGCTCCAAACGACACTCTTTCCCGTGGCGACTTCAACATTCACGCTGGAACAAAAGAGTCGACACTTCAAAAAGATCGCTCAGCTTTAAATTTGAGAAACCTGATCCACGATTTTTCATTAAATATTTCATATTTTGGATGCGATCAAAAAACATCTCTAGCAGAAAGCCCACCTGTCACAATCGCCCGTTCATGTCCGATGGGTGAATCGTCACTGGATCGTATCCATGACATTCGATCACAAAGTCCCGAAATCCACCACAATCACTAATTCAGTCCTCCAGCCAACGACGGATCTTACCAACGAAACACATGAAAGCCACCTGAGGTCACCACTAACTGTTGCGCACAGAGGCCGCGGTGAAGTCAGAATCACCAGTCATAGAATACTCGCTAGTTGGAGCCACAGGCCTCGAGCGATGAGCACACAAAGCGCCCAGAATTCGATGAATAGATAACAATTGAGCGCGACCAAATTAAGTGGCGACATGGCGACGGTTGCCGTTAGTGGCGCCACTAGTACCACTGTCGGGTGTGTTATCCCAGGCGGACAATTACGTCGCCAGGAGAAAAAGACGCAGACTGATGGATTGGCATCCATTGTCTTCCACTAGCCAATCGGCTGAGCCGGCAAGATGATGGCAGACAGGAACTGGAGGAGCGCGTCCATCAAACTGTGTGTGCGTTGCTCGAATAGTCCGACAAGTGATCGTGTGGTCTATACATAGTCGATTGCACTCTCGGAATATATTATCTCTCTCTATTCACACCACTTTGGAGACAAAAAACTATCAACGCGTAACACGGTCCAGACAACGGCTCAGTTAAGCTTAATGGATGAATTCGAGGAAAATTCGAAAATGTAAGATAGAGAGTTCACTTGGAACGGGAGAGAATGGCTATCTGGAATCCAATTATCACGCTTTGAGATTCGCCCATTCGATTAAATGAGAGATACATGAATAATTTAATCGAGTTGACTACCAAGAGCGAAATCGATTCAGAGAAATGCCGCTTTTCAAAGGATTCTGGGGCAACGAAATTTTCGATTAAGGTAATAAATATAAATGTCAAAATTGAAATCAACATATTGCTTTGTGTATATATAATTAAATAATATTAAGCGTATGGAAATAAAATAATCATAACATGAACTTAAAGAGGTATTTAAATATTAATCGTATTTCCAAACGTCATACAGCGATTCAGAGGTTAATCGAATCGAACATCAGGAAAATGTCCAAATGAAAATATTGCCAAACCCATTAAAACTAACCGCTAAAAGCATTAAAACTAGCAGAGTCTTGATAGACGAACCACATCTCGCGAACCACAGCACTATGCAAATCCATGAGCGCAAACATGGCGCTGTGGAAGCAGTGACTTGAAAGTAAAGTCGCTTTTGCCAGCCGACTGCATTGCTGGATACTTTCCTCCTGAGATCACCCGTGGACTCATCCACCATTTTGAACTCCTGATCCAAGTGGTCACTTTCTCCTTGGAATGGCTCTCCACATAACAGATTTGATGTGAATACACCAAAATTAATTGGACAATCACTTCTGCCACATGGTTGCATCAGAAACAGAGCTTGAATCGAGCCCACTTTGTACGCATTTCGAACAACACTTTAATTCATTTTGGGTCTTAGAATCGTGGTTATTCTTAGAACTTGTCGACTGAGGGTCTGGAAAGGATATGCACATCCTCAGCAAGCGAGAAAGAGAGCGAGAGAGAGGAGTAACGATAAGAATTGACAAAAGAGCGTGACTCCTACAGAAGGGAAAAGCGACAGCCTGGGCGCACTCGCCTGTACGGGAGAGATTCCTTTTGTGAGTAGTGGGGGGTGGTGGAGAGGGGTGGGGGGGGGGGTAGGAGTGATGGGGCAAGCAGGCTCAGCCAGAGTCTCGGATTCTGTGTGGCAAGGCCCCCGGCAGCTGTAGCGAGGAATGGGGGAGGTGGAGGGGAAACGACAGCCTATAGTCACAAAGCGACAGATAGCAACGCGGATGCTTATCTCTGTAGCCGTGGCTCGGTCTATCCAGAGCGGCGGAAAGCAGCGTGATGCTCGTGGAGAGGCCAAATGGTTTACTCACTCAGGTTCCAGATATATAGTCCGGAGGCCTGCTCATATTCCCCCAGTCATGGTCATCGCCCATTATTACAGAAGACCTCTAGCGGATCGTCTCGACTGTCCAATGTCCTCCTCCTCCGCAAAATAATGATGACGTAAAACGGGCCACCTTCAATTGATTACACTTTTTGATTTTCAGTGAGAAGGGGCATCGATGAATTTCGGTCAAAGACATGAAATATTGCTATCTTGCTTCTCGCTAGATGGTGCTGGTACAAAACAGTCGCGAACGAAGTTCATAGTTTAAGCATAAGTGAAACGAGCACGGGACAGAGCCGTGGAAAATCGACGACGAGGTTCCATAAATGAAAATGGGCTTAAAAGAGATTCCTTCGTCAAAACCCAAAAATGATTTAAAAAAAATTAGCACGGCTCTGTCTCGCGTTCGTTAAACAAATTATCGTCGACTTTTCACATAATTATCGTGTGGGGTTATTTTAAGGCACTGCCTGTACTAGCCATCACTCGATTCATATGCCTTATTGCTATTTTTTTTAATTCACTGAAGTGTATATCACAACAGGAAGATTCTGTATTAAAGTTTATATTATATTCGAGTGTCTCAAGCCATGACGTCAGTTGACGTAGGCCTGACGAGAGCGACTGTTGGACCTCCACTTGTTACCCCTCCCCCTCTCTCCCCCTCCCCCCTTTACTCCGAGTTGAATGCGCCGTTGGATGCGGTCCAATAAAAATGATTCGTTTCCGCCTCATCAAGCCGCGTCAAATGCTAAAATCAACCCAAGAGCTGAAGCCGGGGAAAATCGCGCGATCTAACACTGACATAACCATCTTTTCTTTAGCTTTATCACCGAATAAAGGCAGAAAAAATATGACTCCAATTGACTCGGCAATCGAAAGCCAGAACACAGGACAGTTTCGGGGAAGCTGTCTTCCGAGCCGGCCCGGTTCCTATAGAAACGACATTCTTTCATCCAAAATGTTCAAAACTGCTACACAAGAATTCCAAGAATGTTACGAGAAGCTAACTTTTTATCTCCTTGGTTAGAACCCGCTCTAGCGAAACTCCAAATAGTCAAAGAGTTTTCAAAATGTGGATCGCAGAGTCTGCTAATCGAGGTTATGGGGTCATTCACTGACCTCACGGTGACCTCATTGGCTTATAGTGCGACGATTCAGGGTTCGATTATCCGCGCTGGCTCTCGTTCATTCAATTACATTTGTGCATATCATGCATTGAATAGTGGATACAGAATTTCCTATAAAATCATCAGTTTCTAGGGCACATTATCGTTTTGCAGAAAACAAATTGAAATAATCTGTAATAAATTGTACTGAAAGGTTAGACTATTCCGATCACTGGAATTAATTGTTAGCGTCTATGGAGCACTAAAGCCTGTAACGAATTTCTTCCAAGACTAATAATGATCGTAGGTTGAAAGCATTTATGGTAACCGGGCTTAGTGCGAATCACCAGTCGAGTGAATAAACCCATTATCTGTTAAGATAAATTACAATGGGATACAATATAATTGGGCTGCGACCGTAATTTCAAACGGAGACAGACACAAATGTGTTCGCGAAAGAGAAGTTATGGATTAAAATTACTTTTATTAAACAGCGGTTGAATTTAATTGCGCGACAGTTCGTGCGGAATGACTTTGAAATGGGCAAATGGTGAAACGCATCAGAATGTACATGTACTTGTGCAGAACGAAACTGAATCCAAATCTAACTTCGTATAACATCGTTCCAATTTCAATTTATTTATGCGCATCGTTTAAACGCTAACCGATTTAGTTGACATATTAAATTGCACCAGTTTCACTCACGTCGGTTGAAACATTACAGGGTGTCTAGTAGTCAGAGTGAACATTTAAGATGCAAACAACCACAAAATTTGTGGTTGTTATAGTTCAGCTAAGAAATATCTTAGAAAATTATACGATACACAAAATATTTTAAGGCGATGCTTGTAATTTTTTATGTTAGGATAATACCTATACACAAGAATGTTACCCGGCTTTGCCTGGGTTGACAATTCTTATGTTAAATTGAAAATAGGATCATTTAAAAAATATCTATATGATTATTTTATGGTAGTTAATATTGTTATTTTATTTTATTTTTATATTGAAAATATTATTTCGGTAATAATATGCGATGGTGTGCTTGGTTGGAACTATTATCTGGGTTGCTTGGTTGGAACTGTTATCTGGTTTACTTGGTTGTCTCGTGAAATCGACGACGTCATGCTTTTGATGTGGAAACGCCATTTTTTAAGTTTGAAGCGAAAGGGAGATTATCCAAAATTTGGTAACGATTGATTTATTATGAAATATTGAAAATTGAGATCTAAAATTCCGTCGCTAGCGAATTGTGGTGGTCTACTAAGGGAATGTTAAATTTTATGCTATTTTATTGAGCAGTTCGAGAGTTAGTCTCCGGACAGGAAAATCAGATTCTTAGTTTTATAGTATAGAATCTCTTCATTAGAGTACTTCAGTATTATAACGTATCTTGTGATTCATATTCGGAACAGATTTTAAAATTATTTTAGAAAATATTTTCGCTGCCATGAGAGAACAGCCAATCGAAGCGGGCTATTTCTCTAGTTATTAAATAATCAGAATTGTCTGTAATGAAAAATATAAAAGTCATAGACATACTTTTACTTATAAAATGTTTCTAATAACACTATTACAGAGTATACTAATAATTATACGACGAAAATTCTGCGACATCAACTAGACACGAGAATAATCAACCCTGGTAGCTACATGGCCAGCAGGAAGCTGCTATGGGAGAAGAGAGATGGTGGCGTTTCGTCAATCTGATTAGCCGCTCGTAAAATACGACGTGTTTACTTTGTAATTGCGATAACGATTCTAGGGCTAATAAAATTATTATGATGCGGTAGGGGGAGGTGATGTCGTTCCTGGTTGCTGTATACACAACATTAACTAAATTCTCCGAATAGGGGCTTCGCTCCTTCTATTGTTTAGTGGAAATTTGAACAAAGCGATTGCGGACTAATTAGCGAACATGACGGCAAAGATAACAATAATATATTTCCAATCCAACCCACAAAAGACATAACCACATAAAAGCTTCAAATGAACACACGCCCAAACTAGGTTCACTGTCGATTTGACCACGTTGAGTACTGTAAAAATAAATAGACTGGATTTTAATTAATTAGGCGAACGACTCGAATCGTTCGAATCACTGAAAATTTAAAAGTGGATTAGGTTGATTGTGCTACTACTACTACAAACTTGCTGAAAACATATGAGAAAGTTGTTAAAACAGAATGCCGAATTTGACAGAAGTACATTGAGCGCAAATCCTCACAATATCCGCAAATTAACGCAACGCCCGCATGAACGATAATTAATGCATTGAAAGACAAATTGAAATAAGCTTATCTTTTATTTTTAATGGATTGCGATAACCATAATGATTCTCTACCATACCAAATTTTCCATTTTTTTTAAATATCTGTATTTACTGAAAATCTTAGAGTTACAATTACTTTTTAGCTTACGCTGCATGATTTAAATTAGAAAGTTATTATTTCATCAATCAATTTTAAATGAATGAAGATAAATTGCTAAATATCTCAGCTCCACTAGTGATATTACTAATTACAGATGCGCCAGTCGACCAAATACAGCAAAATAAAATACACTAAAAAATATTGACGACCAGATAGGAGGTGGTGATGGCCACTTACCCGTTTCCTTGCTTCGTAGTCCAGCGGTCCGGCAACGTAGATGGCCCCCGTCTCATTTTTGACAGCAAACGCACCGCCTATGTTACCCCTCGTGATCTCGTATCGTATTCTTGAAGCTGCGTTAAAAGAGAAAGAGGTCAAACGAGAGAGGTTAAATTCCCAAACATTTGGCACACATTCAAAACGCCACACACACACTTTTATATATGTATGCATGGTCTCTTGAGATCCGAACCAACACTGACAAGATTTATTTTTATTTATTTTTACCGGACAAATAAACCGCTCAAAACCCCAACCAGGACATCGACGAGTGGTCCCACAACCCAATCACGATCGAATTCTAATGAAATAGAATATCACACCTGAGAGTTTACCCGGGTAAACTTAGTTTCTGTTTACGGTTTGTTACGGGGGAGAGGGGTCTGAGGAGGTCACAGGGGTCTCGCGAAATAGGCCCTCGTACGTGCCATTTAAGTGGCATACATGAGGTGGCATCAGGCACCCCACACACCTCACCAATTGCAAACGCGGAAGAGGCTCTCGAAAAGCTCGCTCGTCGACGAACATGAATAAAGGATGGCGAAAATTGATGTTTTTTCGGCCGTTTATTTGCATGGCGTGGCGGCGGCGGTGGTGGTGGTGGTGGTGGTGGTGGCCGAAGTAGTTGCGCACCAGCCCGGTTGACAGATTAAATCAACACATTACGGCTAAAGGTCAGCGACGGCATCGGAGTTGTTGCCGAAGGGAATTCTCAAATAAAGGTTTTCGTTTCGTCGACGCGGCGCTCTGCATACCAACTGGGGACAGCGCTCTCCCATTTTCTCTCTTCACTCGGCGAGAACATATTTTTAGGGAGAGGAGGTGGACCCCACGTTGACCTCTACTTTCAGTTTTAATCAGACCTGCTCTGCCGGCGCTATTAAAAAGAGCAAAAATATTTCACGCCAATTTCCACGAGAGAAATGGCAACGTAAGGTTGCCATGACTACGCCGCCGAACGGAACAGATCCTCCTGAGGTCGTGTCCCCTCACATGCATCCAGTACATGTACATACAGACAGTACACATGTATATACATGTAAGTATGAGCTAAACACAATAAGCTTAGTACAACTCTCTCGACAGGTACACTGTAGCACAGTGCGGGCGCTCGCTGCACTTTAGATGGCATGACCTTTTCAAAAGAAACACAATTCGTTTGACTGATTCTAAATTTCAGGGAAGGAGGGCCCCTGGCGCAATTCCCAGGAGATTTCTGGCATTTATCTAGCTACTTATGATTTTGGACTAAGACTGCAGAAGGAAGGAAAATATCAATTTGCCAAGAGACGAAATTATAAATATTGATTTTGCGCTCAACAAACGCCAAATCAATACTACTGTATAAAGCGTTTGTTGGAAATCTGGATTTGAGAATCCTTGGGGCGATGATGCTGAGACAAAATAAACATCGTTTGGGGGGAAGACACCAGTCTCCGAACGTTGTTGACTTAAAACGCGCACAGCCCACCGACATTTCGCAACATCTTCGCAGCTTGCCCCCCCCCCCTCCACCAAGACGAACAAGAAATATATTTGGCATACGACATCCTGCACTTTAATTTTCGATAATCGACGCAGTCGACCGAAAACAATCGATGAAATATGTTCCCTGGGCAAAAAAAATCCTCAACGATCCCAGCTAAAGGGAGAATGCTTTGAGTACAAAAGTCCAATTCGCGCGACTCTACGTCATTGTGCCTAAAGCTGACCACCAAATCTGAAACATCATTCAATACAAACTGACCAGAGGGTGCTGTACATGAAATAGTTAATTCGGTGGCCACACCCTGGCAACAACGTCACGAAAAAAGAAGATCATTCTCCTTACGTTTTTTTTCTATAAAGAATATAATTCTATGGGCATCCTACGTCATTCGATTCGTCGGTCCCGGCTAAATCTAAGAAACATCGATCTAACCACGCCCAAGACTTCGAGACTGTAGACTGCAGTCTCAAGTTAAGCTAACGGGCTTGCACTATATATCAAGATAAATGCCTCGCCCGTTATTTAGTGCCAACAAGTCGTCCCAGTCACTGAAGATATATAAATATCGGGGTAACTCTCAGAAAGAGCTTACTGTCAGTCAAGCCAGTAACTTCTTCACCCCCCACCCTCACACACACACCCACACAATCCTCCGAAACCAGAAAACAGGCCATACATAAAACTTGACAACAGCAACTGTCAGATGTACATGTATAGCCGTGTGCCGCGTTTAAATTCTGTTCGCACGTACAGTAGAATCTACTGTACGCACCCGAAATTCGAATATCTCAATATCGGTTTCTTCAACGTTGGTGAGAGAGAGAGATCCTTTCGTCAAATCACATGCACGGATCCAAACCCCCGGCAGATCACAATTCCACTCGATCCATCGGCCGCTCTGCAGCAGACTGATGGAAGAGTGACGTGGGGGATGACTGAGCGGAATTTATCCCCCCCCCCCCGAAATCGAGTGGGGCTCCAGGTGATCTGTGAAATTCGGGGAATCATTCCGTCATTCTCTTTTTTTGGGCAGGGGAGGTTGATGCCGACATGATTCGGCGGACAGTAATCTCCAGCAGTATTGATGAAATTGTGATTGATCATCAGATGGTTCGCTCTCTATCCACTATATATACTCTTCTGCCAAATATATGTGTTAAGATTTTTTCTGTCTCGCCAAAAAAAAAAACATACACCGTTTGCCAAACTGCTATACGTCTACGGCAAGGGGAAAGACAGTGTATGAAATGGGTTCGACAAAATTGTCTTTTCTGTTCCTTGTCAGGAGCGTTTGGCTGAACTGAACCACTTTTGACGCTCACCCCCCCCTTTTTTTCGAGACTGAGTCTTTAGCAATACCAATGTATTCGATTTCCTTAGTGTCAATCAAAGAGATTTTTTCTGTATCCTTTTTAGGAGAAGGCCGTACCAGTCCAAGAGACACTCGTATATAAGAATGACCACTAAATATTTTATTAGGGGAGCAAGCTTGCTTACTGTTTCCGAAACCAAACTCGTAAACTGTATGCAAACAAATATGCATTTCAAAAATATATATGTATATATATTTGATTCCAACTTGGCTCACTTCTCATCTCACCAATTTAATATTACTAATAAAAATCCATATGCGAAGGACAACTTCGGTTCCTTAACTTAAAAAAACACATAGTTTTTATTATGAATAAATTTAACGAATAGTCTGTGTGAAATTCAAGAAAAATGTTTTGCTTATCTCAATTGGTTATTGTGGTTATTGTCGATTTAGTACAATTTTGAAAACTACAAATTGTTTATAATTAAACTTGATTCATTCGTCGAAATTACAAGAGAACAAAATTAGGACAAACTAAATAGCATGTATCTGGTTCTAAATCGTTGACAAAAGACACTACTTTATTTTCACGTTGAATTATAATTAGAATTGCTAATAAAACTAGTGCCCGTTGTCAACGATTTAGAACCAGATACATGCCATTTAATTTGTCCTAATTTTGTTCTCTTGTGATTTCGACGAATGAATCAATTTTAATCATAAACAATTTGTAGTTTTCAAGATTGTAAGCAAACATCAAGATACGACAGCACATTCTTCTTTAGTTTCATTAAATGTGGTTAAGACAGAAAAACCATAATAAACCAACGTAACATACGAATAGTATCACATCCTACCACATGTGGATTCCGATTACAGAGTAAAATAAGAATCGTTGCGAATCAATATTAAGTGCCTAAGTGAACGCCTGAAGTGTTTAAGGAGTCCAAATCTTGTAGACCAAGAACGAGACAAGAAACAATGTCCGAACGGTACCATAAACCCAATAAACAAAAACTTATATAAATAAGGGTCGTCATGAAATCGTTAATAGATCGACGAGGTACCACTCTCACTTTTAGAAAGATGTTCTTTTCGTGAGAATAGAACTAAGGAATACAGTTTGTAGTTTAGCGGAACACGTCCAGCTGTTCTGTACGAGGATAGACTTAATGTGCGCTCGCGCTGTGTGATAGCGTAGCCCATAATAATATTAATGTCTTATCCCCTTCCCCCCTAAACAAGAAAATTCTACGAACGAAACATCGGATTAGCGTTGAGCCATCTCGGAGACTCCAATGTTTGAAGCGGAACACGGAAAAGCGACCCGTGACCCGAGAAGTACCTCGAACGTCTCGTATATAAAAGGTTTTTGGTCAGATATATAAAAACGGGACTCAGCAAAATAGAAAAGACAAAGACATTGTTTGCATTCGCGATATATATACACGGTACGTTTGCGAACGAACGACTTTAGAGCAACTCGCGTTACATTTCCTCTAGAATAGTTCTGGCGAAAACACACGAGGAACATGTTTCTGGATTTTTTATTCAGCTGTCGCTGGCTCAGCAGTCGGAAACACCAAGAAGGTGGGCATTAAATAACAGAGGCGCAAATTCGAAGAATGACTTGGGGGGGACAGAGTCAACTGAACCGGCGAGTTGTGGGGCGCGTTTTCAAATGGAAATCACCTCGAGAACTAGTGATCCAGCGATGTGCCACGACATGTACCTATCGATTTCCATTACTACCTTTATCTAGTCTGTTAAGAGGAATTTATACGATGGAGCAGTTCTCGATTTCCTCCCTGGAATCGATGGAATATTTCACATTTTGCTAACTGGCGCGACAAAGATTTTCAAATTGACAAGCACAGGAGAATGCATTCTAATATACTAATAACTCGTCCAAAATAGCCCGAGTATTATGAAATTTTGGGATAATTAATATAAATATATCCCTTTTTCAACATTTTCACCGACAATGCATTGCACACATGTATTGAAGCGGTAAGAAGCGCCACCGACAATTTGTGGCGACAAATTTAAAAAATGAAATTTGAGACTCAAAACACGAAAAGGATACAGTTTTCCTAATAATGACCAAATTTCATAATAATCTGGTTATGCTTGGACGAGTTATTACAAATACTAAAATGGTCTCAATCATTTTGGGGGTAAGGTGTATAATCTCCTATGCAAGTAAATTCGAAATTCTTCATGGCGCATTTGTTAGCAAAATGTGGAATGCTTCATAGTGTCTGAAATCCTTTTACAAACGAGATAAACAAAATGTATAAAACGTCAGAAAACTTCGAAACACGAAAAATGATTACGGCCTCTTTCAGAAAGAATTCCGTTGCTCGTTTCTGTTTTGGTGGGACGCTGGAGGTTGCTATGTTGCGCCCCAATTTGCCCCCCGCGTCCTCCTCCAGCGATTCCAAAAGCCGCCAAAATGCGGAGTCACGTAAAGACGAAGTCTGATTTGGAGGTGGCGGTCCTCCCCCTCCCCCATCGCTCTAACTAGAGAGGAGGGGCGAGCGACCCGGCGTTTACATAAGCAAATCCCCGCGTCTCCAGCTGACAAGCGCGTATTATGCAAACTGCGGTCAGGCAGGCCATCTTCTGTGACGTAGTTGGCCTCTCTCCATGTGCTACCCCATTGGCTCTCTCGTGTGTGTGGGCGCAGAGGGCTAAGCCACGAGAGAGGATTCTGAAGCACTGGAGAGAGAGCCCACGAGATACGAGTTTGGAGATTGCGGGACACTCGATCGAAGACAATGCCGTAGGTTAGGGCTACTTGACAAGCAAACACCCGAATTTTTTCTCTCCCATCTCAAACTCTCTCAAAAACATACTGGGGAAAATGCGACAAGATATGAGAACAAATCCCACTGGAACATACACGATAAAAACGGTTATGGTGGGTGGGAATATATACTTTGAGACGAAAAAATACCTCTGTTTTGTTCACCTCAGGGAAAATTGTTTTTGAAATGGAAAATGGAACTGATCAAACAACTCTATTAAATTGACGATTTTATACAAAACTATAAAATAAACATGTTACAAAATTATAAAATAAACATGTGTACGTTAAGTCACGTCGATTCCGATCTCTAGTGACCCCGCAGATATTGAATATGTTCGATCGAATATATGGGTCGCAAATGAGCAAGGAAATCATTCTGTAAGCGCCATCTAGAGAGCCCTCTTCCCAAAACATATCTATCCCATTTAATATATTTACCGGTAGGTGGTGTAAGATGACCTGTACTATATAAATGAGAGATTCCACGACAAGGTATCGCTAGTTGACAACAGATTCCAATAAATAAGAATACAATGAGCAACTATATTTCAAAATCATTGGACAACTAGACGTGACAGTTTCACTTTAATGTCTAGCTACACACAAATGAACTTATCAAAAATCCTGGCGTTCCTCTCATTAGGTATCAATTTACGGAAACGGCCAAACCACAGTCAGTTTTAATCAACCAGCAGGAGCACGCCCGGCTCCAGTCACCTGTCAAACTCAGAAAAAGAGACAATTGGTCGTGTCGCAGAGAAATTAGCATGCCCCGAAGCAATTAGCACGAATAGATATGCAGAAACGGGTAATGAAAATGAGGCAGCGCCGCAAACATAAAGCAGTTTTCTCACAGAGTAATTTCGGAAGTGCAACTGTAGAGAGAGTTGACGCGATATTCCATTAATTTCGTTCACGGAACCGAAACCAGGAAATTAAAATACCAGCATTTCAGCGACGGCCCAAGTTAAGCGGTAGAGTAGCTCGCACACAAAATAAGCCTCAAATCCGAATGCTGTATTTATACTATACAACTGGAGCCAAATATTTATGTAGTTTAAATAAGTAAATTAAATAATTACATAGCGCGCAAGTAAACATTCCTTTCATCTATATACTCTCACTTCCCCAACCCTGAAGGTTTTCTGCAATGCGTATAAATAATTGTGGATTTAAACCATTTTATTTTCTCTGCGCCACGTTTTCACATTTCGAGGGCCTGCTCCAGGAATCGAACCTCGGACCGTCGTCTGCCTCAAACAACTGAACTGCCACGAATCATTCAGGAACATTTTATGGATATAGAAAGAAATGCTAGCTCGAGTAAAACGGGTTTTAATGCCCTCGTGATGAAATAGCCAAGAAATTGTGGCAAATATAAAAACCATCATCGATAATAACAATTTAAAAGGTATTAAAAGATAAAAGCGATTGTCGTCACAGAATCTACTTTCCATTTCCTTCGAATTCATTCCCCAACTCCACCACTACTCTTCAGCTTTAACTTTTGTCCAAAAAGGACCCCCCTCTCATTTTAGTATTTCCGGTTGCGTATTTCCGCTTCTATGGAGAGGGGAAAAAGTCTGAATTTTTGTTCGGCTTTTAGCTCTTATTTTTCGAGGCTTCCGCCGTTAATGTCCACGAATTTGACGCCACATTACTCACGCTCTGTTTCCCTCCCACAGAAGTGACTGCTTCGATCATGAATGGACGTTTCCTATGACATAGATATATCGTGCTGCCAGTAGCCAGAATTAGGACAGGATATTAGGTTTTTTTTTAAATCAACAGAATCGCAATTTCGGCCAACAAAATCACATTTTCAAAATCTCTGAACCAAGAGCGACCTAACGAAACCACTCGATTAGAATTAACCAAACGATATAAGAAATTAAAACACACATTGTTGATTCCAGACATCGCAAAAGAAATCTTCGGCTCTTCTTCATACAAAAGCACCTCGAAACATCTAATTAAAAACATTCGACGATCCAATGTCATTCTACTATAATTGAACATGTAATTGAAATACTGTAATTGAAACAGACATCAATTTTTTTTAATCAGCTGTAGTCAACCGCACCACAGGCCCCTCATGGTGCTTTTTTTTTTATTCACTAAAGCTTAAGCACTTTGCGAGGGGAACGACCAGTACCCAGGGATCGAAATTTTCGAGAGCCCGCGCCGGGAATCGAACCCGGGACCGCCGAG
>JAQGBY010005693.1:0-14257 GCA_034698785.1 Mycogona germanica | reverse complement strand
AAAAATTGGTTGCGATCAGTGGGAAATTACCCCGTAATTCTTTCGAAACTACCGCAATTTTGCAACCACGAACGGCAAACGTTCGCATAATCTGATACAAGTATTTCATCAAATGTCGTTACGTTAAAAAGCGTACATTTTGCTATAAATTGCACCATCGGTGATTAGAATTGAAAAGAGCTTCTCCCCTTTAATTACGATTGAGGTAATTCTCATCGCTAATTTTAACATGATTCAAGAAATAGTTTCCGGGATGCATTGGTTTGTTACATCAGTCCTTGGTCAAGTGGTGCACAATTTCTTCGCAATGAAACCTTTGTTGGACACATCATTTTTGAGTTTGTAGAAATTTAAATAGATCGTTAATGGATGACTATACTTACAGTAAATTCACCAAAGTTTCAAATAATTTGGTGTATTTGATTTCAATATTTTCAAATTTGTGTCTAATGTCTTTATTTTTTGGTTACCAAAACTCGGTTGCGCTTTGTTGCTTTTGAACTGAACGTTTCATAATTTATTACCATCAATCCCTTAAAATACATTGAATGGAATGAAAGCTCGTTGATTGAAATTCTGAGAAGTAGACAGGTGTGCATTACGTGGCTCAAACTTATCTCATCCAGTCCCCCAGTGTCTTATAATAAATTCAATTGTACCTTTGTTGCATGATCGCGTCTGGTCGTTCTATACAACCTTGACCATCACTCGTGCATGGTCAGTCTTTTCAGTCTAAAATTATAATCACTTCTCTGTTGTTGTTGTTGCTGCTTGCTGCTGCCATTTTTTCGACGAATTTATGATCGCGGTGCGTGTCTGTTGTGCGTGCATTGCCACAGAAATCGCCAAAGAGTTTTTTGTTATTTTTGTGCTTTCGAGATAGAGACTTGCGTGCATTCGAGCCACTTTTCCACCCATATAATTTCAGCAACATACGTGTACTCAATACTTCGTGTTGTTCCAACAAAAAAAAAGCATACACAATATCGTCAATATGATTAAGCTGCTAAACATTTTATTTTCGAAAATGGTGAACACTTACCGGAGGAGGAGTTGTAGATTTAAATGCGTCCCTAATTTCAGAGCTCAGGTCTATCATACACGATAATTATATTTTAACTAATCGTGTGCTGGTATTGGTCAACCTCCACATGAATAGACATCAGATCACAGGCCCAGCCGAAATTTCTCCGTTCTCCGGTCGGCAAAATGAACTACCTGTGGTCGACTGCTGCACCTTACAAATTCGTGGAACCGCAGATTGTAGAACATTCAGACAGGACGGATTCAAAATTGATCAGCTGATTAAGTTGTTAAAAATACGAATGATCATAAATTGAATTTAATAACATTTCAGCCATTTTAAAAGATCAACATGTTTCTGAAATCTCTGCCCAAATGGGCTGCATTTGGGCAGACGCGGTCTAAAATGACTTTTTTTTAAATATAAATTTTGAAATTTTTAAATTTCAAAAATTAAATTAGCATGCATTCTGTGAAATTTATTTGTGCATGTTTTTACAATGCACAATTTAAAATATCCTTCAGCTTCTGATGAATCAGTTTCTGAATTGCTCGAGTCACTGAAGCGCTAGTCTGCTACCGGCTCTGCATGTATCCTGTAAACAAATCATGTAAATATGGGTTGACAAGAAGATTACATACATGTATTATGATTTGCTACCGGCATGCGACAAACTGTCCAAAGTGACATAGCTTATACTTTTCAAAATACAAATTACATGCTTGTGGTAAACCCGAGCCGGCTTTTTGAGTCGCTGCGTGTCGCTCTTATTGAATGCGCCACTGCAGTCTGTTGCATTGTTCCAACCTATATTTGTTATTTTTATTGAAATGTCAACTAGCAAAATCAACGTCGGTCTCTGACGTCACGTTTGCCGTTGGCGCAACACTCCACGTCTTTGAGCCCGGGTCAGCGCGGTTGACCACGAATCCGGTTCTCACCCGTATACGTGTGCCACCTTCCGCTTCCAGGAAACAGTGGTGCTGACCAACACCATGCACTTCATGGCTATCAATGGTTTGCGTGTACACACCATTACGAAACCGACTCGTTCCTTATGCGTCATTCCGCCCATTTATGTACGTTACTATGTTGAGACATAAAACAGTCCTTCACTAAAGGAAACGATCACCACGAGAGAAACCTGCGACACGCATTTTAAGATGAAGAAATAGAAGAAAAAATTATATATATTTCGAAAGACGGTACATCTATCCGTTATTAAAAAAGACGAGAATTTTGTTAATTACTGATATTCATGGGCGTTTTCGCCATGAGCTTTCACCGTCAGGTGGCGATGAATGTATGCATGCGTTGGTGGCTGGAAAATATCAGAAGGGCGTGGCTTTTTTGGCCGTGAGACTTGGGGAACTGACAGGATCAGAAGGTCAAAGTTAAACAATGGTGCGGTACCAGTGCCGACACAATTAACACATTGATGGAATATTTTTTTCAGGACAGTGCTTGATGAAAGACAAACGAAATGGCGAACACCAGAGAGCGTAGTTTAGTGCGATAAATTAGCATTTTTCAAATACAATCATCCAATATAATTTTTTTATATGTACTTCGATACTTTTTTTTAATCCATCGCTGTCCGGAAATAATTATTCCATCAGTACGAGTCCGCCACTCGTGTTCGTCTCTTTCATTCGGTGCTGTCCCGAATTACAGGCACGGGTCTCACGGTTTTACTTCCATTTCGAATGAAGGCGTGCGTAGGAACTCTGGCCCGAAAAATTCCAGAGGTCTCGGTCGGGAATCGAACCCGCGATCATGGGAATAACAGTTCGACACGCTAACCATTACGTCGAAGATATTGTACAGGTATAAGAAATCGGTGTGAATTTTTTTTAGGTTTAGTTTAATTCACTGTAGCTACAGGATTTTCTGTACCCCTCGTGGTGCTAAGCGTGATGGCCATCTTGATCAAAAAGAGAATGGTTTTAAGATAAATCAACCCAAGAAAATGTTTTTCCAAGCCCAATAATTCTGGAGCACTCCAAAAAAGTTACGAAACTATGATCTACAGATAATGCATAATGTATAGAAGTTATTGTCCTATGCGCAGTCAAAAATGGCTGACCTAGTTTGAGGCGAGGTGGTCGCTGATTGAATTCCTAATCACACCTGTCTGTAGGCTTGTGAGGCATCTGATAGGAAAGTGGTCACCGAAATATTAATAGGTGAAAATTGAAGTGACGTCACATTCTATTCAGTTTAGTTCACCAAATCCTCTTGAGATTCGTGGCTGGTTTTGTACTCGTAGCTCTCACATCTGGGATAAGAGAAAAAACACCCACTTATAAAGTTTATCATGGATGGACCTAGGGCCGCGTCGAAGCTTTGAAGAATCAAATCCGGCCGATTATAATGCAAACGTAAGGAAATTTTCGTATTGTCATTTTAAAGTGCACTTTTTGAGAAATGTATTTTTGTTGAGGTATCACTCGGAATGTATATGTGATTCATTTAAGAAAAGGCTTCAGTGGTCAATTTCGCGGCTCCGAGGTCTCATGAGGATATGTGGCGTCGCCGCTCAATGTACTGGCCACCGCTGAGTCATATTTTCATATGAACAAGTAATCGTCTGTGAGATCAATTTTGAAAATCCAGTTCAAGGTTTGGTGGTACCACCCTTTTTTCATACCCGAGGAATGATCAGAATCGCGTCTCCAAGTTGTATAGGTGTTCTCTGGCGAACACCTGGTTCTCGGTCTTGCACTCGAGTGGTGCTGCAAGCAGGGCATTGGGTCATCTGTTTGTCTATGGAGGAGGGGGGTCATGGGTTCCGGGTCGCTAAAACATTTTCTAATATTTTCGTTTTTGTTGTCCACTTAGTTGTTCGCGAAAAACGCGCATTGAGATAGATGCACGCTTGACCATTTTTTTACCATTGACCATTTGACACGCAAAACGGAATGGTTTTGCTGTCTGCTTTTCAAACACGATAAAAGACGATAATCTTGTAGTTTTATAGAGGTTTGCATTTTTTTGGCAAAAGTAGCGAGTTTTATTTTACCAGGTGTTTTTTTAGAATATAGACAGGTGAACTGCTCACTCAATTAATGCATGCAACACATTTGAAGCAGACCGATTTCTATAATAATAGCATCCTGTAAGAACATTGATCTGATTTGAAAATTATCTGCAGGTTAAATTTTTATGGAAACTAAAACGGATAACATGCTTAATTGTTAGCCACAAGTATGAAAACCCACGCTTGAATTTTATTGCAATGTGCATTTCATTCACTCGTGGAGATGCATGTTGATTTCCTTCGTGAAAATGTGAGGACCGCCATCTATTGTGGGTTCTTGGCAACTGAACACTCTTGCAGTAAGTTGGAAATGAAATCGCTCTCGAAGAAGAAGGAGGTCGATTCGTCAGTTGTAGAAGCGTTTCTGCGAAGTAAAAGCGTGGTCGTAAAATGCTGAAAGGAGATTTGTCCTCTGCCTTTGTCCATCTCATTGATCCATTGGTCTCACCTGTCGGGATTTTCCAAATGATTTTCCCACATGTCCATTAAGCTGACCCCCCCCACCTTGGTATTTCGTTTTTTGAAACTTTGGGAAAAATTTGTTCTATATTTGGTCCAATTTGTTCCGTAAAAATTAGAATTTGTTCCGGTCCTGGGAGAAAGTTATTAGAAAAAATAGCAAATTTTTCCCAAAGTTTCAACTCGAAATTCCAAGGTGGGGGGGGCAATTAATGGACATGTTCTCTCTATTAGTGTATTGTTGATATTTGACAAAAATATCGATATTTAAAAGTGCTGATATATCGCTACCGATATATCTGATCAAATTTATCGATATTCGGTATATGATCTATCTACGTTTCTTGGTCCATAACTTGAATCATGCTTACAGTGTAACTAGGATATTATTCATCACACGACTTCACAACAATGACGATAATTTGTTTTTTTCGTTGTTTTATCGTGATATTATCGACGCAAAAATATATCGATAAATATGATATATTGTGTGAAAAATATCGATATTGATATATACAAATCGATAATTACGAAACGCCCTACGATATTGGCGAAAGTAGATTTTTAACTAGTTTGTCTAGGCAGGTTGGGAAACCCCAAAAATGTTTCTAAAGGCTCTGAAAATGTAGCATGACGACCAAATGGGGAAAACATACAAAAATTCTTCTGAACACTCTGGTGACTCGCCCGAAGGTTACAGTTGAAAAATCAAACTCAGAAGATCGTATTTTTATTTTTTATAGCCACAGCTCAGAGATAGGTGCTCTCTCAGTTAAGACCGACTAATATAATATGTTAAGCAAATCGGCATTAGGTTCGGGGGCAAGGATAACTTCATGTTTTTGTCTACACTCAAGGTTGATTTATACAACCGTGACAGTCTCGTCAATTTTTTTCTACTGAACAATTAGGTATTCTATTAAAGTGTTTTTTTTTTAGAAAACCTATTGAGACAAACCCCTATTTACGATACGCATTAGAATATTTAACAAAAAATGTTGACCAATTGATCAGATATTACTTGTTATAATTTTCTCATACAAATCAATATCTTCAAAGTCATGGATGATGGAATGATGGTTTCGTAATTGTTGCGCGCATTCGCCACTGGATGGCGTTGCGTGATAGGAAATCCAGTTCCATGTTCCATGTATGACAATGCCACACACAATCAATAATTCATAGAAGCTAGACTGGCATGTTTTCTCGGCGGTTCATTTGGCTTCTGCTTAGCTACACATGTCGGTCATAAGATAAATAGCAGTGGCCTTAAACAAAAGCCAAAAGGTCGAAGAAAGAGTAATTAACGAAATTGACAAGCCATTTGTGAACACAAAAATGAAATACAGTCCAAACAAGCACCAAACATACAGGCACGATTTCTTGTTTATAAAAAAATTTAATTGTCCAAATATTCCGCAGGTTCATTCTGGTCACAAAGCAGTTACATACATCTATGTTCAAATGGCATTCATCGTCGAATCATACACTTCTTTGATTTATTCACTCTTGTCGATCGAGGTATAAAAAATATTCTATGGCCTCGTTACCCCATTCACAGTTTCCATACGGGCCCCGCTCAAGGCCACCAATTTCAATTAATTTCATTTGAAGCCATTTTTTCAACGTGAACTTGTAGTAACTAGTCGTGGTTTACTCTGAACTAAATGTTTCAGAAAGTCGGATCTTCGACGTGCAAGAAACGTAATCAGGTTTTTCAATTGAGCCCTATGGAAGAAATTTTGATTTTTTTATCAAATAAAATATCGACCGCTAATTACATAAAATGAAATTAAGTTGCTGAAGTTGTCAATTTTAACAAAATTTAATTGCAATTGAATATTACGAAATAACTTGATACATACAACCGCTTGGTTCTGAAATTCGGCACTTTCTTATTAGTCTCATTTTAGAATACATACAGGTGTCAAAGTTTGAAACACACGAAAGAATTCGTTTTACGTGTATTTCGGAGAAATCGGTTAAGCCTAGTAAGTTGAAAACACACAAGCAAAGAGAACCGCACTAGTTTGTAATATTAGTTTGTCCCTTGGGCAGCACCTTTGAGAATTTCTATTTTTTCCATTATTTTTTTTAGCAGTTATAATCATGTCCGACCGCTAAAAAATCAATCGGCACATTCCACTATCATTTTTACCAAACTGTTGATTCGTATTTGTCGACGTCGTCCACAATCGCCACTAAATTATGAATTACGTGCGTCTCTTTCGGCTAATCATCCACTGTTTTCAATTAAGACAGCCACCCCATCCACCACCACCAATAGTCAGATCAGATCCTCCCCTCAATCTCCAGCCATGTGTTCACATCGTAATTCGTTTACCTGCACACAGCATATTTGCATCACTAACTATTTGCTTGACACTCGGGCGATGACAACAGACACAGACAGACAACGCTCATGAATAATAATAAGTGCTTTTTCGATGACCAAACACATGCGGCCATGTGGCTCGCCTCCTCATGGCTGAACACGGAGCAGTCAACAGTGGGGACCGGATTTTTAGGTGCTAGCTAAAGTGTGGAACCCGGACCGCTGAAACGCGTTCTTCTGGGGGGAAATATCTGGCGGGACAGAATATCTGGCGCGGGACAGAATATCTGGCGCGGGACAGAATATCTGGCGCGGGACAGAATATCTGGCGCGGGACAGACTATCTGGCGCGGGACAGAATATCTACTTGCTAAATGATGAACCGGTGTGCTAATCTGTGGATTAAGTCTCATTTACATTAGGGGTCATTTCGCGATTTGCTCCATGGAAATGTCATTTTGTTTTGGTCAAAAAAATTATATTTTCAAGGAGCAAAGCGCGAAATTACCTCAAGTGTAAATGGGGCATTACTGGCCACTTTAAGCGAAACCTACGGCGGCTTTTTCTTTTTTACTTAATCATGAAAAGCTCATTTCAATTGGGAGTTTAGAATTTTTTGTTGATATTGTAAGACGAAGAAAATGTTCCGCGCAGGAAACGTCAGGCCACTAATGCTTACTATAGATGGCGTTCGAGTAATTAACTGTTTCCGGCACAAGTAAAGAGCAAGTTTGGCAATATACTGTCATTTAATAATTTTTAAAAAAAAGTTTATCTTTGCAGTTTTGCTTCATCATCAAACCGGGTGAACTTGGCCTTGTTCCGAAACAGAAAATCTAGTGCTACAGCTACTCATCCGGTCCTCGTACATCATTAACAATCGATATTTGCATGTCATACAGCCTACAGTAGTGAAAGCGGGGGGGGGAACAATTTCTACGTCGACAAATCGTGGACAAACACATTGTGCCTGTCGCAGCACTACATACACAATACATTCACACTGTACCCGTTGTACACATACCTTGGGGTACGCGCATATTTACCAATCGAGTTAGGAAATATGCACATGTACATTATATATTGTAGCAACGCAATCTGTGTACAGCCTTGACGAGACTCATTAGATATACATTTTTTTCTTCATATCTTCTACACGACGAGCAGATAGTGGCGCCGTCTAGCAATATTTACTGGCAGCTTCATCTACCATGTATGACTAATAATTTGTCCATAGCACTAACCATCGCATCCAGTTTATTGGAAATTTTATTAATAAATATTTAATAATCACCCCACTTCAATCTCGATCCATTCTCACACAGTGTAAGCGTCGTACAAAACATTCGACAACAATCGGCCATTCTCGTATAGCCAACGAATAAATATTAAATTCTCATTCATCACCAAAACAATAACCTATACCGCAATTGTGTATGTACAATTAGTTGTTTGCATTTATGTTAGTTTATCTACAAACCTTTTTAATTTAATTTCCTCCATGTCACCTGCTATAACATTCCATCAAATGATTTTAGTAATTTTAATAATTTTCATTTACATATCCATGCCCAGTTCATTTCTCTTTACTCTCAAGTATAATACAGACTTCTAACAATTTCAAATTCGCAGGTGTCCCAGTAAACCTTGCATTCATATATATTGCATAACACAAATGTTCAAGTCGGATAGAAAATAACGTCAATCTCTACCAAAATATCACTATATGTACACAATTAAATAGAGGCTACCGTAATTACGCTAGTTTGTCACTACAGTGGTTTGACATCACATTCATTACATCATCCCTCTCGCTAAGATGCACATGGTATTTTTTTTCTATTCATTAAAATAAACATTTACATTTTGCAACCTACAACATTATAAACACAAAAGTATAATTTTAAACATTATTTTTTGTTATTATTTAACGTCTGTGAAAGTGTGGTCTTAAATAACATCTTTACTAACACCAGGCTTGACGCATAAACGAAATGCGATAATAATAATTATATCGATCGGGTCCAAACATTTCAATGAAATTTGTTTTATTTAGCAAGATCGAAGATGTTTTCCGCCATCACTAACACAAAATGGTTCGATTAAAATCATTAGGACTCAGTTAATGATCCCATTAGGTATCTAATGATATTTGCCAATACCAATGAACGTGTTTAATGAAAATTCCTTCCACTATATAAATCAATCCTCCAAGAAATTGCTTTCTTTCTCGTATTTGAGGAATTTCCATAGTATTTAGAGAACATTAACTGAAGATTGTCGACGTTAATTGAAGCACGAAATTTACTGAAATCACTTTAATGAAATACACAAGCTAATTAGTCCTGGGGGTTTCCCTATTTTTTTCACGATCTACCCTTTTGAACATTCACTTACAAGTACATGCATTTCCAAGTCGTTATTAGTCTGTTATTATTGTATTAGCTTTTTATTGTTAATGGTAGATCTATTATAGTATAATTATTTCCCTAGTAAGGACTAATCTTATTATCTTTATTAATTATTGGTATTATAAGTAATATTTATAACTTTTATGTCACCATATACACATACACAGCATTTTATATTTACAAAGATTCTATTTGGCAGTTCGAATTAAAATGAGAGAATGAATAAAGAAGTCTGTTCATTGACAAGAAATTTTATTTTCTTTTACCTGAAAATGATTCGAATTTGTTTTAAGAAATTTATTATCCCGTCTAATATTCTACTGAGGGACTACGCTATCGATAAAATTAGCTGATCTCAAATTTCAAAATGCTTTAGCCATTGACACTTGCTTTGAAAACTGACGTTTCCATATTTCACCCTTTTGCTCGTATGTATGCAAAATTGGAGCAGATTCCTTTACGACGGGGTTTTGATTAACTCATGTCGCATCGCGCTATTCTTGTTGACAATAAAATTTAATAATATTGGGCGTTGTCTATACCAATTACAGGGTGTCAAGAAAGGAGTAAGAGTATACGGATCGCCCATTGCAGATTACGTCATGGTTGATCTTTAATCCCATTTAGGAGCACGATAAACTTATTTCAGATGAACAGATTCATATATTTTAGAAAGCAGACAGTAGGACATGTATTGTTTAAGCTAGTCCCCAGCAGAATAGTTTCGACGTTCTCTGTTATAATGACCCGCGATCAAAAATTTCAAATATGTCAGCCATAGGAACTCGTTAATACACCCAACAATGCAGATTCAAAGTCAAGAATTTAGGGGAGGTTATGAAAATTGAGGCTTTCTTTTTCCAAGTCTATTCTAATAACTGCGTCTCCTTTTTAATTGTCACCCTGTATTAGTCACAACAGTTTGTCCACGCACGCACACACACACACACATATACTGCAAATGTCCCCAGTCGAACACAAAATAATTATACACCTTCGTTGGTAGCAAAGGTCCCCCATCTGCTTCCTCGTAGTCACCGCAATTGAAAATTTATAAAAAGGCTAACGTGCCCAACCTATAGCGCAGGCCAACGTGTCGGTGGAATCGATGTCATTGTTTTAGCAGCCATTATATTGCGGTGACGTCACCCCGGCCCCGTCACGTTCACGTACAACGTGTTGGCGTGGCAACTCCCCCTCATATCGCTCAATAATCAAGTCTAGCCGCAGACAATTATGATTACTAGTTGGTTGACAGCAATTAATTAATTTAGTTGTTTTTAAGTGTATCTGTACATGTATATAGATATATAGAGAGATATAGATAGCTGCATATATGAATTATTCTTTGACGATTCTTCGAGTCTGGATAACTCGTATATATATTTTTTTGTTTGTTTCACATACATCATCTGTGGTCTGCAATATGACGCTAATATTTATTTTTTCGACTACCTGACGTATTTATTTATGTATGCATATATATTTATATTCGGGTTGGAAGGCTATAAGTCTATTTGGAATAATTTTCTTATATACATTATAATAGAATGCACAACACTCGATCCACTCTAAATTAGATATAATTCTAATATTTGGTTTCCCTCCCCCCTCTCCCCAACCACTTCGATATACCGTGAAGCGACTGGCACTCCCCCTGGAGAGGAAAGTATTGCTCAAGATCAACTTTTATTTATTTACAAGTGGAATCGCGAGGGAAATGATGAATCCAGTCATTAGCGTCTGGGCGGGCGTAAAAAAAATCTTGGAATTGTTGGGCGATAGCATCAATAGTTTTTGGGCTATCGATGGTCGACTCGTTTAAGGGGCCTCCACACCAAAGTAATATTTTATCGGCGCGTGTATCGATCGATAAGTATTTCTGATTATCGCCCGTCCTCAAAATAGAAATGCGCAGTAAGACATTCATTTTCGATTTGCCAATTTGCTCAGACGCGTTTTTACGCCTGATGAACACAACTTCAAGTTTCGGAACATAAATTTCCGGTCGATGGAAATTAAAACGGCGGAGAGGAAAAAAATATCGATGCTCACACGCAAACATTCAAATTAAGGTTTAATCCCTCCCTCATTGAAGGAGACTCGAACAATGTGGGCAGAATGCGCGGAAGTCACGGAACTTATGCCGAGCCACCGTTCAAGTTCTGCGGAATGAGTTTGTTCGCGATTTTTCTCATCCATTAAGCGTGCACAACAATTAAATAAACTGAACGCGGATGTGGTTTAATTAGTCCATTGGCACTTGCAAACACGATGAAATGTTTTTCGCGGGCAATTACGTTAACCCCTTGTTGACTTAGTCTATGTGATGGCAAATATTGACTTGACGCATGCGTGATAGTCTGATAGAAATGTGTATGTCAACTACTGATAGAATAAATAAAATAGAATGACGCAGACAGACGAAACAGTTGAAATTTCAATCAATAGCCTACAAATGTAACAATCTTGTTTTTGATTAACGAATAAATTGTAGCAATGTCTAGGTAGGTAACCTGATAATTTAAGTTACATTCGTGCATGTGCAGTGTATATTCAATACAACATGCAGAACTCATGTTAACGTTTATATTAATAATTAATAATAATAATAATTATTATTATTAATACAAGTTAAGAATCTCTGGTATTGTTATGTTTCTGACCAAAAGTTCAAACGAAGTAGGCGAACGATCAAAGTGCAATGTTTTCAAAGGGCAAAGATATTTTTAAATCCTGCACCTGGTTTTGTGCATTATGGTAATAATTAAAAGATGGCCGAAAATATGAGTTTTATCGATCGATCGTTGGGTGTGTGTGTTTTTCTGTACGCAAGCCTTATTGAAAAGGTCAGATGTATTATCTTGTCTCAGGTCTCTCGCTCATTTCACGAAAGAAGCTCCCCGTTGTCTCTCGGATCTTTCTTTTTGTATACACTGTAATGTATTATCTTCTTAAACCGATTTTCTAGAGGAAATCGATAATCGCCTTAACCAATCGACAGCTTCTATAGCCTCTCTCTCTCTCTCTCGCTTTCATCGCCAGCACTGATGACCCAATCTTAGTGGGCGTTTTCAATTTCTCGGCAGCCCTTCGACCAACAGAAACGAGCAAGACGCATAATGCTGAACTCATCCGAACTCAATCGTAATCGAAATTTGGATGTAGATGGGGGTATAAGCTTGTGGACGGAATACTGGAAAAGTCAGAATATAGCAGTGCTGAACTACCATATTGTGAGACTCTATTGAGCCTCTACGACTTCATAGAACTTTTATTTTTTAATTTGCAGCAATCGAAAAGTCTCCTTATAGGTATAAGGAGACTCCATTTCTCCGAAACATGAGTATTGATTTTCAACAGGACAATAAAGCCTTTCATATGCTCGCTCTCTTGACGAAGGGATTTACTTTGGAAATCCGCACACCAGTTTGACAACAGGATTACAGTAACACTGTAACGTTATCCTGTAAACATGGATTCATGATTCACGGACTTGGGGTTTTTGTTTCGACATGTTTTCGCGAAAGGATTTGTGAGCCACCTTATAACAAAGATACCAACTATTTGACTACCATAATTTGTTTTGTTCAGAATATTAAATTTCTTATTTCATCATTTGTTAGCTTACGACAAGGGTGGCGCCTCTTTTGTTATGCTTAACTAAAATGTCATATTCATCTCATTTTCAGCATAAATTGAAACCCACGCTATATGACGCTACATTTGACAACAGAAAGTCTATATTTCAAATATAGAATGAAAATTCCCATGACCATCAGCAGCTATTAAATCGAACCACCTGCCCTAATATAGAACTTATAATGTTGGCCTTCAATACCTTCATAAGATTTACGCTGAAACAGCCGTCTAAATATGGCTCAGATTGTATTAATACATATCTTTACGTGTATATATATATATATGATAGTTGCAATTTGCCACGTCTAATTGGTCTATATGCACTGATCCACGTCAAGAAAAGTGACGAAATGTTTTCGGTATTGTTCGAATTTGATATTGAATAAGGTCAAACGAGAAATCAAACCATGAGAGAATTTCTGAAACATCTCCAGCCATGAGTGATAAAATATTAGTTTTAATTAAGTAATTGTTAATCTTTTGAGAGTTTTTAACTCGGTAATACATCGATACATCCATGTCTTCGGATGATTGCCTGATTTTCAAAATGCTGATTTATTTCTGAGTTGAAGGGAAAATAAATCGTAATTTTGTTTTAATATTTAAATTTCTTTTCACGTAAAGCGCTAGTATAAATTTCGCTAAAAAAATGTCATGTAAAATCAGATTTGTTTGTTCAACTGTTAAACTCTGCAAATATAACTAGAAAATAGGGGCAACTTGACAAGGCAGACCAACCAAAATGTGTTACATACATTAGTGTGGTTCGCATCAAAATAAAAAGGAAGAAAAAAAAGATGTAGGTGTATCGTGTGTCTTTCTTGGTCTGGAATAGCGACCGTGGGAGGACGCTCCCGGCTTTTGGGCGTGGGCGAACCTCTTCCCTAAACTCAACCCTACCCCCACCCATACCCCCTCAGCACTTTTCGGTGAGATTATGATTGTTGGGCTCGAGGCTCGCGGCAATCCACAATGCGCTATCGATTTTATAATAAATCACCTGGATAGGTAAAAATGCCTTGGTCCCGACAAAAACCATGTATACGGCGAAGAGAGATACTCACACACCTAACGCATCGGCACCTCCCCTTTCCACCTCTATCCGTCTCAGTCATGCCCCACCCCCCTAACCCCACTCCTCCTACCTCTACCCACACGGTGTATTTTTTGTGTGATCACTGTATATTTCTCCTATCCCCTCCCCCCTCTTCCTCCCCCATTCGGGCATCTTTCACTCAAAACAACTTTGCCACTATTCTTTCCGACCGACATGTGTGCATTTGCATAAGTGGGGGGTAGTTTCACAGGCCCACGTCAATATTTGCAACTGAGCAGGGAGGGGTTTA
>JAQGBY010005692.1:0-14260 GCA_034698785.1 Mycogona germanica | reverse complement strand
CAATTAACGTGTCAGGACCGTTACACAAACTCCAAACATAATTAAAAATTAGCATTTGACTATCTACTTGACATTTTAACAACGGCAACCCATATTGTGTATGAATTAATAAAAGTTAGTTCTAAAAAATATTTCAAGGAAAGCCCAAAAATATATCATGGATTTTGATTTTACTGTCCATCATTTATTGAAGTGCCATTTTTCAAAGTCATTTTGGAGTCAAAAGTGAAATTTTCTTTTACAAACAATCAATCCCCTCGAATTTTTCGTTCCAGAAAGAGGTAACCACCAGATAGAACATTTACTGCATAGGTTTTCTTATGCTGCTGGGACCTCAGTTTGGTGAGTCTCAAGACACGCAGAAGAAGTGAGCGCTTTTCTCCGTCTCGTTTAACAAGAGTGGCGCGCTCTCGGTCCAGACTCGATGACCGGACTGGCCGAATATTTTGGTAGGGACGGGGCGCGAGCGCGGGTGGGTTATCGCCTCGCGGGGTCCGGGCGGGGAGAATCGACACCCGCCGCGCGGCCGACGCCACACACCGGAACGGCGTGCGCAGCGCCACGCTGTGACGGACACTGAAGCCGCCCCTCGCCACCTCCCCGCGAAGGGGAAAGGTTGCTCGTGCGCGGTTAACCTTTCAACCATCTGTCGCCGTCCGGACGCACCCATCCGCGGTCACCCAGGCAATCAGTCAATAAAACTCGGAAAGGGCACCACGCCTCTTGTTTACAAACGGAATGCCAGACATACTATTATGGGCAGGACTAATTTGAATGTGGGAAAAAATGGTTTAAATACGATCCTTCACTGAGCACGCTGAAGTAGCACATGCTATTAGGGATGCCAAATAATGTATAAAAAATTATTTAATGTTCTTGTACAATTCAGAATTATTTTATCGCGCTGGCCTGCTCCCCCCTCGCATGACCAGCCGCCACGGAAACCGTCCGCTTCAATTCACCAACGCTCCAATGCGTCATGTAAACGATTTGAAAAGCTCCTCGAAACTGACCTTATCCTTGCCTCATTTTTATTTAAAAGTTCTTGTTTATCCGTTAGGGAAATAAGAAAATGAGGCGAGAAGTTAGGTGAAGACATTTGTTTTCGAATTTTAATTTTTCCATACTCTTAATAAATTTAATTTTAGATTTTTTAAAATTTAACTGTAGGCACTACAGGATTTTCTGTACCTCTCTTGGTGCCTAAGCACCTCGACGAAGGGCACATTTTCACCAGCACCCCGGGATCGAATAATCGAGAGCCCGCGCCGGGAATCGAACTTAGATGCACCATGTTCAGCTAAATGGGGAAACACATCGTCTGACATCCTCCCACCGACGCGAGGTGGTTAAATACTAGGTCACAGTAGTGTGGACGTGGCTTCACATAAAACCAACATTTATTCGCTGCGGTCCTAAAAGTCGTCAACCCGTCAACGCATTCATGAAATACGTCTCTGTCAAAAAATGCTTGTCGGGACACCTTCACAGAATTCAAGAATGCGAAGCACGCGAGTCCCAATGTCTACCTTTATAATAATAATAAAAATCACCCCCACCCCTCAAAGTTTAACTAAAATGCGGTTGTGCACTCGTAGGTGTTTCGGGAGGCGCCATCTCCAGGTCGAACCTCATATTACCTACCCCACACCGGCCATTGGTGAGGACTATAATTTCAGCGATTTCTTAAAATATTTTCAAAAGCAAACTTCAAATGAAAATTCGAATTTTATCAAATAAAGTTTTTAATTTTTCGCCTCTAAGGTGACGTTACCCACGAGAAAAGCACTAGGTGAAATACTCAGGTCCCGTTTCCAAAGAAATGATTTTTTAACGACACGCTCCTATTGGATCTTAAGTTATATCAGACTGACTACACTAAAAATAAATATTTGAAAAATCCATTCACGCACATTTGAATGAAACAAGTTCGGTGGTGATTGGTCATGGCGGAGATGGGAGGGTGCGTTAGCTTAACCAACCTCGAAAACCCTATTGGTGTGTCGCTGTGCGCGCGAAGTCTCTCGCCAGAGGTCGCTCGTCATTCACCGTCACGACGGGTGGCCACCGTCGCTGTACACGGACGGGGCCAGCAATCTCGCGAGACAAGAGAAATGTGACGGTATGGTTGGCGAGGAAGGGATGGGAGGGGTGGGCAGGGGAGGGATGGAGTGGGAAGACTAGAAAAGGTGGGGTGAGGTGGTGGTGGAGGAGGAGGGTTCAAGCGACTCGTTTAAAATAATTTGCGCGCGCCCACCGATTCGACAGGGAACATAATAATACAAATAACCGCGGAGATAACTCTTGGAGTGTCGTGGCAATGGCGTCGCGCGGACCCAGACATAAATAAAGAGGTTTCCGCCGCGGGGGACCAGGGGGCGCTGACATCGTCCGACAACCACTCACACACAATTTTAACCCACCAACCGCGTTCTATAAGAAACTAAAAAAAAATACAAAAAATGGTCTTTCTTGGAGACAACGAACATACATTCACCAGAGATTAAAATATAATGGCTCCATGGAATCTCTTTGTTCGAAACGCTCTCACTAGGTGGCGTAATTGACCCATTTGAGTTTCATCGAATATTAATTCCATTGCTCACACACCTACCAAGAAATAACCACTGCAGCCTAAAATTAAATGTATCGGCCAATGGTGTCACAGATTTGCAATTGTTTTGTTTTTTCTAATACAAGAATTCAAAAAACAAGAAAAAAATCGACAAAATAAGACAACGAATGGACAGAGTTGCCTCGGAATTGAAGGTTAAAGTAATTCACGATTTAGAATGTTATTTCAGAGATACTCCGATTAATCATGGATTTCAGATTTCAAAACGTAATGGGGATTTAAATTATCGTCGAAAGCTTTTTAAAAACTACATATAACATTCTAACAAACAACATTTGAATAAATAATAAATTCCAAATTCGCTTAGTAAAAATAAATATCTGTATTGACTGAGATTTGCTGACTGCTCCAATCCATTTTGGGATGGAATTGCGTCAGGAATTTTGGGCACTCTCACCGGGCATCCCTGTCCACCATCAACTGATTCCACTGGGGAAAATTTGCATGCAAGGACGTCACAAACACAAAGAAGGTATAAAAAAATACTAATAGATACGAACACTTACAAAACCGTGCTTGTCACTGATGTTGTTGGTCAGCTTGAGCTTGTGGAACGAGACCACCTTCTGCATCCATTGCTCGCCGGTGCTGGGCGAGTCCGGGTGGATGTACATGCGCTTGGGCATCTCGGGGTCAGCCTTGCCGGCCACCATCCACCGGCTGTTGTGGAACTTGTAGCGGCAGTCGTCGGCCGCCACGATGTCCATCAGCAAAATATATTTGGCCTTCTTGTCCAGACCGGAAACGCGCACCTTGAAGGCCGGAAACATCCGCCTACAGTAGAGAATACAAGAACACGCATTTTATATAGCATTTCTGTACGAGCATTGGACATGGTCAAGGCAGGGTGAACAGACATCGAGTTACTGTGAAAGCTAATCGAACCGATCCTCAATGAGAATCAGGCGTGAGCTATTCCGGAACGCAGATTTTGAACGGAAATGCGTGACCATTTCAATTTAGGAAATAAATTGAATAACGGTGCAATTTGTGGAAATTTTTCATTTCACGCAAATAGGCGAAACGAAATCATTTTGTGCTAAACTATATGAAATAGTTCAAGTACATGCCAATAAAGAAACGTTATCATTATTATGTGAATGGATTTTCTGACGTCAAGTCATTATTGGCAAAAACAAGAAATGCTGCCCCCGACGAAATTTTGTTTTGGCAACCACTGCAAGCAGGTGCTGACCTTTTTACTCAATCCTAAAGCAGGCTGTGATTGCTGTCTCAGAGAATTCGCGGGGGCAGCAATTGGTAATAATTTACGACGGTATAATTGGCAACTCAAAACAAAGCGCAGTTCCCGTTGTCCTCCAAACACCACCAGGTACAGCACCGACGTAGCATTGTGGGAAATGAAAATAGATATTGGGGTAGTACACCAGATGAGCTCAGTTTAACCGACTTTCCACACAATTCAAATTTCAGGACATGCCCATGCACATTAAACATTGGCCTCACAACCTCATTAGTTCAATGGGGCGATAATTTTTCTTTTAAATTTCTTTTCAGTTGTATTGTTAATGCAGACTCCCAATATCTGAATTTGAAGATGATAATCATATCTGCGATAACCTCGACTTCGCTGGACGGTTGACAAACCGGACAGACCCCGACTTGACCATGTCCCCATCGAAAGGTCAATGGTGCAGCAGCGTTCGCGCGTGTATGGCAGCGTCCGTACATACAGTATATACGAGCTGTATTAATTATGAAACGCTCGTAGCGCCACCGCGTGGTCCCTGGCGGGCGACAAAAACGCGTGCTAGCCCTACCCCGCGCCTCCCCCGTTGCCCATGATGCATTTATGCACAGGACGCGGGGTGTAACTGTTCACGCCGCGAGGTAGGCGCCGAACGGGCGACGCCGGGCCATAAACACGGCATCATCATTATTCATTACCGGGGAACCGGAATTGTGGGAGCGAAAATGGACATTCCACCCCTGCCCTGCATATAAAAAAATCTGTCTTTCAAAAAATAGTCATGCTTTCGGCGAGGCTTTCATAATGTCGAAAATGCAACTATACCAGCCATACTTTATTTTTCAAAGTTACGTTGCAATCCGAGCCGCACGATTTCTATTTTTAATATTAAAAATATACATGGGACGACTTTTAATAAAATTTAAACTAGATTCGGTACGCATCGATTGTTGTATATGCTCCAAGACGTGGTAACGTTAAATGTGGATAAACCGACTGATTCAGGTGGTCACACGAATTTTCGGCGCCACTGATCATCACAAAAAATATTCGACACATTTGCATACACCCCTTCCTCCGTATCAAGATTCGTTGTCAAATTTCGCTTCTGCAAATGCACACGAGGTGGCAGGACGTGACAACCTACAAATCCGGTTCCTAAAATCGTTGCACGCACAGCAGAGGGGCCACTGCAGTGGCGCTGAGTGTCGACGGCCGAAAAAAGCGCGTAAAGGCCCGAGACCGGCGGACGGAACAGCTTTTAGGACAGCCCTGGGAATACGGAATACGGGGGACCGGCCTACAGCCTATGCGACTATTCATCTTCGCCGCGTTGTAAAAATCCTCCAACCTCCTCCTCCTCCTCCTCCTCCCCCTCACCCCCGACCTGCTCAGGTGTACACGGACTCGGCCTGCGCAGCCATTACTATCCGGAGAACAACGAAATGGTATCGAAATTCCATAGCACGAATGACGTACGAGAATGTTCGAGCGAGCGGTTCGCGTCATATGCAGTGAGTGCTACGAAAAAATATATTTAAAAAGGATTCTCCATTCAATACCATATCAATAGGACGATCAATAACGCGAGGCCAATACATATATGCATAATTCAACTTGGTATGATGCAACACCCTATAAACAATGGTATTGATAAATAGCAGAGATCGGCCGCTTCAATATAAAAATCATAGCTACCGTGCCCGCAAAAATAGGAATGCACAGATACGATAAAAATAAATGCACACACTCATGTTAATACAATCACAGCTGAGATATTCATTGATTATTCCATTGTGCGCCGAATTTGAAAAAGCTGAGAAACGCAGATACCGAAAAGCACTCTACATTAACTACCGATATACCGATACCACCGATAATCAAAACGATATCGAAGATAGACTGCCGCGCTCACACAATTTCGAACAAAACTGGGCGTTTTCTCACAAACAAAAAGGATTGACGACATCCACAGCAAATAAATAAAATTTCGCCACACTCACCGAGCTCAAATTACGAGTTGGAACAGGGCAATTAAAAAATTAAAAAATACAAAAACAGGAAATCATAAAGCAACTTCTAAAAAAATGAATACGAGAACGAGACCAAAAGGTCGAACAAAAAATTTGACTACACGTAACCTCAGGCAGGACTCGGACGAGTTAACTGTAACCACGTTGGAGACGACACTCTATCCGAACAACAACATGAGTTGCGATGCAGTCTTCGTTTTTTACTGGCGCTAAATACTGCATGGACACGGTCGTGAGCGCTGAGCGTCAAAAGTGCAGCAACCCGTTTTGCACCAGGCATAGGACGTCGTCGCCAACTGCGTGGAATCTTACAATTGGCGAGGAGGTACAGTACATCGAGCGCGTCACGGAATCGCGCGTCGATTTTTCACTTGCCGATAATTATCGGCGCGCCAAAACGCCTTGTGCGCGCCATTAATCAATCTCGTAACAGGCCGCGAGGTTTCGTTCTTGTTTTCGCTCTTGCCGGCTCAAATGATCGGTAATTGGAGCCAAAACTCTACCTGGGCTTTTTAATAGTGGGGTGTCTCGGGGGTCTGCGTGCCCGCGCGCTGCACACACACAGTATGCGCATGTGCCAGGGGGCGCGCAGGTGGCCCACCAGGCACAGACCTCACCCGAATGTCCAGAACGGAAGCACGGCCACCCACTTACATGATGAGCACCATCAACTATATCTGTAGTTGCAAGGTGGTGGACCGGTGGTGGAGGTGGCGAGGTTTACATAGTCGCTTTGTGTGTACCCCGAGCGCAGAGATTGTCCAAACTGATTTTTGTCAGCTGGGCTCGTTTGCCAACAGGGACAGTTCCAAAAATAGCTTTCGCTAATGAGAAAGGTTGAATAATTTTTCCGAGATTCTTCAATTGCAGTCATGCAAATTCAATAAATTGTCAAATCAATTAAATCGTGCATGTTTCCTGACTGAACATTTACTATTATTTTTTTCCCCGCCTATTTAAAACAAAATCGAAGCTATTTTCTATCACTTGTTCCTTCAAAAGTATGATAATTAATATTGCTCAATATTTTGATAAGAAAATCAATTGGTATTTTGATTAAGTTTTAGTAGGTAGCAAATTAACTTTTTACATTACATTACATTTACTCATCATTGAAGTTGACAATTGCTAACTGACCAAATTTTCGGTGGGAAATGAAAAGTATGGTTGGTGTGCAGCAAGCAAGCCAACGATATAACAAAAAAATTAAAACAGACTGATGCCAGACTCGCAGATACTTTACGACTGACCCTCGCGCATGCATATTCCCCTTTTAAAATATTGGATTCGGAACAGACTTCACGCATGCGCAGTGAATCGAATCAACGTGAGCGTCACCATCGGTCATCGCCGAGCAACGAGTTGAAACGTTTAGAGCGCAGGTGGCGAAATTTCTCCAATCACCAGACACAGCAGCGGGTGTCCAAGATCGAATCCTCAGGACACTGGGATTAACTTCAGCGCCCCTGTTGGTCACCAACAGAACCCAGACAGACATCGCTAACAATCGGGAACTGCGGTGTTCACCATATGTGCGAATGACTACGGTGGGGGAAGAAAAAAAACACCGAACAACATCGCGCCACTTCTACTCGCACACATCTTTGACGTCCAAAAACCACTCCCCTCGTAGAAAATAACGAGAAAAAAAAAAAAGAACATACACAAAAAACAAAAGAGCTTCCACCGCAAAGAAATAAATGGTCGCGCTACTCGCGGTGAATAAATTATAAACGTTCCGCTGCCACTGCATATTCGCACTCGTTGCGGCTCAGAGCTAAGCACACTCGACGCTTGACGATGGTCATTTGCATTTTATGGAACGAAAAACAACAAATGGGAGTGGGGGTGGGGGGAGGGAAGACTGGCCAAACGGAAAATGGGGGGAAGGTACGACTGGAAGGGGGAGGGGGCGTGAAAATGTAACATCATTAACCTGACAAAATTCGCACATTTTGTGATATGCGCATCCATGTACGGACACAGGCACACATCCTCCAGGGACCCTCATGCACACTAAATGTGAATGCAAACTACATATAGGAAAACTATATAAGACTCGTCAAATCCGAATTCGATTCCCGGGGAATGCAAACTACAGGGGGGGCGCGTATCGCAGTCCGTTCTTAGTACAAGGGTTGAAATGTGATGATATTGCATCACGAATTCCGGCAGAGCGGTCAATTCGGGCGCGGGTCTCGGGCACGTTCGCAGTACATGTAGATGTACGACGAGTCGCTAGATCAACACATGATCAGCCCATTAGCCACCAACAATAACAAAAAAGGGAAGATTCGACCGTTGTTACATCTGCATATCATTTCACACACGCCATGCGATGTTGTTGGTCATGTTTGGCGACAAAGCCTGGCTTATTGTGGGCCAGCTCCGAACATAACTGACCAGCGTGGCCAAAGTTTGTGGCCAAATTCGATTAAATTGAGATGAGACAATCTATCAAATCCAAAAAGCATTTTAACTTGTAAAAAAAAGCAAACATGCTAGCTCGACTTTACTCGGCGGTCCCTGGTTCGATTCCCGGATTTTCGATCCCGGGGTACTGGTGAAAATGTGCCCCTTGTCATAGTGCCTAAGCACCATGAGGGGTACAGGAAATCTTGTAGTGCAATGACTAACTACAGTGAAGGGAAATACATAATTGTAAAAATAATCAACAATTCGTTTTCCCCTAAAATATCTCCCAATAAACGTGCGTACAAACAATTAACATGAAAAAGAAATATGAACTTGGAAATTCTCGAAAAAAGAAAATAAAGACTAGCTAATCCATCAAATCCCAAAGCCTATTTATAATTGTTTGATTAATTAACATCCACGGCACGAATCTAATCGTAAACATCACCCAACGCTGTAATTTAATATACGCATTAACTTTCCTAACGTTCTCGACAACAGTCGATGACAATTAATTGCCCTTTGTGCTCTGAGACACATTGTGGCTCCATACCATTTCGGCGTCGAGGACGCCACCTGAAACGACATCAGCGCCACTGGCGTGCGAACCGGCAAACCCGACGCGAGGTGTCGTGCAGAGGCAATGCGTGCTAATGGGATACGTAGCGTGGCAGCTGACGCCATTTGCTTAACACGATTACGACGGTGCATGTACAGTACACGGTACATGTAGCTACGATATGTGTGCGCAAAACAAAAGGCCTTTCAGTGATGATACGCGTGTTCATGCCATGCAACGATAAGGAACGACTTTAATGACCGCGTATTACGAGCCCTGTCCAAAATGCCAATATACAATATACCGAGAGAGATATATGCACCAGGCTGTTTACGACAGCTTGGGTCAACATAAGCGACACGGGTTGCGCTGGCATCGCTTATACATGGTGCGTGTGCGTGCGGAGACGCCATTTTTCTGTATAGGCGGCAAACATGAACGAGAACGACGAAGGCAAAACTGTTAAGCATGCGGTGTTTGCACGATGAAACGGTTCGCGTGGAGCCTTGCCCGAGCCAGCAATTGTTTCTGATATTTGTCCGATTGGTAAACGCGATCGCGTTTCATCGCAAATGGGAGGATTTGCGTTGATATTGCGGGGTTAACCGGAAATCGGTCCTCCCATTTGGGACAACGTGGCGGTTGAAATTGAGATCCAGGACAGCCCTGGATATAAAAGACAAAACGGGTGAGAATCCCTTCAAGGAATAATGTGACCTACAGTAGCGGGCAGAACGTTAAAAATTGATCAACTCTTGATTTGCTTGATCACTAGGTGGCGTCTCTATCGTCAACTTTTCTTTCTCAAAAGGCAAAATCCAAAATCACCAGAGCGCCTCGAGCGGGCGAAACATGGAATCGAGGAACGAGCTGTTTCACCGTATTAAAATATCACGTCAACAACAATTACAGAATTTCTCCAACGCTGCAAAACCTCCCCAATTAAAATGTTTGGCACATTTTGAAATTTCCATTTTGAGCGTGATGGCGTGTGCGTGCTCCAAGTCGTTGAACGGAATCTATATACACAGAAAAAAGCAAAAGGGGACGGTGTTGATGAGACGGGTTGTCCAGACATGCACCAGTGGTAAAGAGTTGGGGTGGTAGTGGAGATGGGGGGTGATGAGGTTTACACATGGTTGCACTCGACATTTTGATTTAATTATGACCGAAGACCTCTCTCCTTCTGCCCTCCCCCACACACACCACCACCACCGTCGCCGCCACCTCTATACCTAGCCAATGGTAATTTTCCGCCTGTGCTGCCACCTGAACACCGTTTCCGTTGAAGCACTTAAGAAAGTTTAAGTGGGTGGCGCCAAAGGAAGGGGAGGGTGGGTGGCAATCGTATATAGCCCACTATTATCGGTAATAAAAGCACGGCCAAACACAAACATTTACATTTAATGTGTCCCGACGCCACAGAACTTCTACAAGCATGGGCGCAATGCTCGGTTCAGAAATGGCAGGATGGCACGGGGCCGCTGCCCAGGGATCAACCGCGCCGGGACCACATTTTCATGACCGGTGCACATTGCAGGCGGGGTGTTGCAATGAGGGGGGTGGTGCGATCGTAAAAGTGAATAAAATGAATACTAAATTGAGCAAACACTCTAATGGGTAATTTTCGCTTGCAGGATGAAATCACGATTCCCGGTTTCACTCGTTCTGTTTTGAAAACGGGTTTGCCGATTTCATTAAATGTCGCGACGAAAAACTAAACACACCCCACCAAACTAGCCATTTTTCAAAACAAATTTGATATCCAAAAAGTGGCGCAATTTTTTCTCCCGGCCCAGGGCGCTCGCGTCAGCAGAGACGACCCTGCCAATGTGTATGTGTGTGTGTACACAAAGCGCGACGTGTAATACGTATAGAGGCGTGCTTCTGGTCCTCCTTCCAAATATCGTAATTATAACCGATAACAACTTCGACACAAGAAGTCGAGAAGGAGGATAAAAAAAATTTGGAAAAGGGAAAAACTGGTTCGGTTCGCACATAAATTCCTATAACACTCGACGGTAATTGGCATCGCTGTAGGTATGAGGGCACACCACCATTTACGTCGTCTCTTTATTGATGGTCGATGATTCTAAGCGTGCAAAGGTGCAACTTGTGTATGCAGAGGAAATAGGCACACAAAACAGGGGTTCCATTTTAGGCATTAGTTCTTTAGAAGATCGATGAATAATGAATAAAATAACACGAAACTCGATTTTGTGTTATTTTATTCTTACAATGCCATTACACAACTTCAGTGTGTTCTTATTCATCCTGTTCAACACCCTATTTTTATTAGCAGTTCCTCCAGGACAAACCAACCTAATCCTGAATAAATCCTAAAAGCTGACTAAGGAGTCCCTTAACTCTCGTTTTCTCACCAACTTAACAAATTGGTGCCAGATTTTTATTATATATGCACTGCGTCAACACTACACTATACAAACACTAGATAAATGAAAATGTTAGCCGATATTAAGTGGTTAAAAATTGAAAGTTAGAAGAAAACTTAGTTTTTCAATCTATTTGCTGAGAGGGGACACGCGTGATAAATGCCAATTTTCTGAGAATTTCGTCTAAAATATGAGCTCCATCTGACAGGCGACGTTCGAAGCATAATGACAGGTACAGGTGTCTTTTTTTTTGATGATCCAAATTGCAGCAATCACGAAAAATATACTGAAGTTGGACGAACCGCAATCGTAGGCCAAAAACGTCCAGTGATGCACACCGTCTATTCCACGAAACGACATGGGCGGACACCAAAGAAATGTAACATTCGACACTAAAAAACCCCATTATATCGGAACGACTTCCTAATATCCGGTCGATTGACTACAACATTACAGCAATCTAAACGCTTCAGGTAAATATAGCCAACGGCGAAAAAATTAAACTGATCAGCTCTGACATTTTGTTACGCGAATCCAGAAACGATATCAACGTAGGACAACAACAACTTCACCTGTCCCGACAGAGGAACCTCCGGTTGTATCGCGCCTATACTAAAGTTCCCCCCGATTCTGTCAACTTGGACACACGCATGTAAAATCGTTTACTGTTCAATATATAAAAACACTCAAAGAGGATATTGCAGCCTTTACCCCACGCTCTTTTATTGTAAGGGAAGTGATGTAAACCTTTTTTGCAGCCGTTGACAGTACAGTAGACCAGTGACGTCAGATACCCGGTTGAGCAGCGAGACTCCGGTGGCAAAGTCTGTCACATTATCCTCCAGAAACCCCCCTCCCCCATATGAGAAATTGCTTTGAGAGCAGCTCCAATAATCAAGCATTTGTTAAAATTTATATTTAAAAAAGGATTTAAAGCTCGAATACGATTGTATGTATAATTTGAATGTTCTGTTTTGATACCAAATTTTTTTAGCAATAATAACAAACGCAAATCAGAAAAGGATCAGAACAGAAAAAAGACAAAACCAACCATCAAGAAAATACGAAAATGACGTAACTTCTCTTTACATTTTTTTGTCGCTCGATTTCTTTTTTAATTTGAAATTCAAATTTTTTATTTTACACTCGGACAAGCTTTCTCAAGAGAAAGTGAGGAGAAATCGTTGGCCTATCGAGTGCAATTTCTCGTCCCCGAATTAATGTGTGAGGGGTCTCGTGAGGCGCCTTCCACGACGTGTACAACCGAAACCGAAATGAAATACAAGAGTTGGGGGGATTAATTGCATGTATCGGTCACGCGAAAACGCGTACACACACCTATTATTAACCCCCGATTTTCTTATAACTGTGCGCGACGAGCCCTCCTCCCATTCCCACCCACCCCCTCAGTCTTTATTTAGTGCGACAATGGTGGAGGGGGTGGAGGCGGGGGTAAAAGGATGTAAGAGAAGGGAGGTGGGGGGGGGATGTCATCGTAATCAACCGACGTTCTATGTATGGTAACATCACGGTACAGTCACGGCAGCTGGTCGCAGGGCTTTAATATCGTCATGAACATGAAATGTGTAGTTATACAGTAGAGGGGGGCATGTGGTTGAACCGCAAATGCATGAAATGCCGCCGCAGCTACTGTTTAGGTAGGATCACGAAAGTGTGTGCTTTTTTTTTTACACCGACTTGAAATATATTTGTCGGGGTTGGAATGAGCCTTCAAGTGAGCATATTTATTATTATTTCCTGTCAGGCGAAAGGATTAACACGATTTTACAGGTGTGAAGAGTGCTGATCATGGTTTTTGGGCGCTAAAGGGAGGATACAATGTAACCATTGAATGAGAGACTCACGCGGGGAATCGAACCAGAGCTGTTGAATTGTAACATAAATATTTGGGGAAACAATTCTTCATTTCTATGTGGCAAAAAAAATCTGAACGATCAGCGCAGATGTGGCAACTCGCATTCAATAAAAAATTAATTAATTGAACCATCAAAAACATTTTCTTTGTACACGACGAGAAATTCTTGAAGCTCTTGGAAGGTGTCTAGTCTTAAAAATATACGTCTGGAATCAATATGTGAGCTGATAAATAGAAAGTGGATGGGAGTGGGGGGTGGTAACAATAACAGAGGCTGTGTGTATGTAATTGGTGGTCACAACAACATTCGAGGGCAGGTGTGTGTGAGGGGGAGATATATTTATGGGGGGGAGCTTGGCGTTGAAAATCGGTGCAGACATCCTTGGTGACCACCACAACTCTCAGTAAATTTAAAAAATACAGGGTGCCCCAAAAACCTACATGGACAACAACTTAACGAACTTGAGAATTTAAACGAAAAAGGAAAATGGACGATAACGTGACACAAATAATTACGGTGGACCCTTTTTGTTTTCAATTCAGGGCTTCGCTATAATAATATAACGAATTTTGTAATTTTTTAGATAGCGAGAGACCACGGTTAAAAACTGATTGCTACTTTGGGGTTCGGGATTGAATTACGGCAGGTTATTTTTGTTACCAATTCTGAGCTTTCCATATAAATTAAAGATTGTGGGTTGTTTTTTTGTGGTAGCGAGAGACCACGGATAACGGATTCATGTTTCGGGGATGCGGATTTAATCCGCGAACCACTTCACCCTTCCTTCACGCAGTACTTGGTATTAAATCTATGCCGAAGTGGTGGGTGGGAGGCTCGGAGAACACTCCCCCACCCCTCCCCGAATCTATCCGACTCACACGCATACGCAATCCACAGACTACACGTCGATGTAAGGTCTAGAGCTGTGTATGTATGTGTGTGTGTGCCGTACATGTACTGTACATAGTCAAACACCTGCCGTCTTATCACGCGAAGGCAGTGCCTATAGGTGTGACACTAATCTCTCGCCCGCATTTGAAGAGCCACGCTCGCGGACAAACACCCTTATTAGTGCAATTAGAAAAACACGGGCGTTAATTTTCCTATCGCACGGCGACGCTGGTTTTAGCGCACGTAT
>JAQGBY010005691.1:0-14261 GCA_034698785.1 Mycogona germanica | reverse complement strand
TATGTTCATTTTTATGCCATTTCATTGAGCCGTTCTGAAATTTTGCTCCGAACACCAAAATCCAATTCTTTGTTTTAAAATATAGGATTATCGCCGCGCCGTGTCTAAATGTGAATAGACAAATGAGCAAGGTCATAAGGGGGGGTGTGGCAATTCATCAATTTATACATCTTCTACCAATCTGTCAGGGAACGAATAAAGATTCTCGACGTAGCTAAGGTCCTGACTTGTTCGTCTTATCTTAGTTCAGTTGGTTAGAGGAAATTAAATTTTTAAAATACAAGGCAATCTTGACAACTTAAGAGGGCTCCGCCTGCCACTCCACATTTGGTTGTACATGCCAACTAACTAATGCATATGATCCATTTCTTGAAGGACCGATTTTTTCCGGATTATGAATTCAGACTCAGATAAAATCGGCTTCTACCCTGGAACGGCCGAAAAGATCACAGTCCAGGTATTTGATCTAATTCACCGATTTCGCTGTCTCGTTTTAGCATTTGGTCCAATTCGAAATACATTTTTGTACTTTGGTTTAGGCATTGCATTTATTGATATTTTATTTTACAGTCCAGGCTCTTGATTGCATGACCTTTTTTTTGCAGGCGTTCAAGAAATATCAGCAGCTGGCTACTAAAGACGAATTGCAGCGACAGAGCACGTTGGCGGCTGACCTTGACACCCAAGTGGTTGGGGATTACGGTATTTAATGTCACCCATTGTCCATATGAACAAAGACATATTTTTCACTTTTGCTGTAGGCACCAAAATAATTATGACCTGGTCTATTTTGGCGTTCAGTTAAACAGTTTCCATGTTTGAGCCTTTTCTGGGGGCTCTGTGAAAACATTTTCAACAACGAATGCCTTAACAAGTATTTACATTTTATTTCACCTGACTACAGTTGAAATTGGAGACAGTTCTGCCGGACCTGCCTCATCTGCCGATTCACTGGTAGACGCTACTGCCTGTAGTGTGGAGAAGAAAACGTGAGTCGTTAATTGCTCCTGTCTTTGACAAATGACCACTATTGGCCATTGGAAAATGATCATTATTGGAATGAATTGGCATTTTTTTTAAATCAATTGTTTTTTTCTAATGTTATTTGTGCAGGCCAACTAAAAGTCGAACCGTCCAAGATGACTGCTTCAACGGGGCCGACAGGCAGAATTACAGTTTCTCCCAAACTCTGGTCGATTTGGATGTCCATATCAAGGTTAGCCTATAACTATAAGGTCCTTAAAAACCTCACCAACGTGTTTGGTTTTGTAATTCTCTTATGCCGCCTGTTTTTTTTCTCTCCCCGGCCACCAGATTCCTAGTCACGTAACCAAGGCTAAGTCGGTGAGAGTGGAGCTGCGCACTGATCACCTGAGCGCCTCCTACCGGAGCGAGGAGGAGAGCGAGGCGTGGGTGGTGGCGGTGGACGGCAATCTGTGTCATGCGGTCAACCTAGGCGAGTCCATGTGGACTCTGGTTCCCGGCGAAGGCATCAACGTGAGTTGGCAACACCCTCATCTAACTATCTAACCCAGCATGGTGATGTACGACTCGTCGTATCGCAATTGGTTTAGCGAATGACTGTGGTTCGGCGGTCCTGGGTTCGATTCCCGGCTTTGTTTTGTAAGCACCGTTTGTTTCTCATTTGGGGAGCGCAGGTGAATTTCGTGAAGCGTGACGAGCGCTGGTGGGACAGCCTGCTGGTGGGCGAACCCAAACTGGACGTGTCCAAGCTGGACGTCAGCCATCCCATGGAGGATCTGCAGGACGACGAGCGGGCCAAGATCGGCGAGCTCATGTTCGATCAGCAGCAGCAGATGCTGGGCAAGCCCACCATCCAGCAAATGGTAAATTCCGGGGGACAGAATTCCAACTGCGTTTCGTCAAATATTTGCGATGTCTTAGTTGCTGATTTTATTTTTTATTTATTTTTATGTCAGAAAGTGCAAAATATTCTGAAGGAGGCGTGGAACAAGGAAGGTTCGCCGTTCCAAGGTCAACCCTTTGATCCGTCAGTTGTCAACATTTGCGGATCCATGGACTCGCTGGGTGGACTGGGTTAGATTCGCTGCATCTTTTGTTCTCGCTTTCCCTGTCTCTTAATTCTCTGTATCGCTCTCCAAAATTCTTCTTCGCAACGTTTAAGTTTCATTAAACGCTTTATCCTTTCAACATGACCCACTAACGTTCCTTAAAGTTTTAAATGTACGGCTCGTCGTAGCCCAGTTGGTTTAGCGACTGACTATGGCTCGGCGGTCCCGGGTTCGATTCCCGGCACTGACTCGGAATAATTTTCGATTTCGAGGATACTGGTCGTGCCCCTCTCATAGTGCCTAAGCATCATGAAGGGTACGTAATGCCTGTTTGCGGTTGACTACAGTTGAATGGAATTTTTAAAAGATGGGGGTCATGTTCCATGTACAGACACATATTCCTCTGCACCTGCTCCCAGGAATTTAAGGCCTAAAGAACAAAGTGTATGTACATACAAGTGAATTTGTTATGACTTCAAAAGTTGAAGCTTTAAGGTTTCATTTGATTTGATCTTAACGTATTTTCAATGTTCGTCGCAATTGACTTATTTATGCCTGGATAATGGAATGGAAAATGGAAAATTAAATCCGTGACCTTCTCTTTTAAAAACAACATTACTCAAATAGAATATTAGAAGTCAACGTTTGACCCACTAGTCACATGAGTTTTGTCGAACCAAAATATTTTTTTCCATTACTCTCACAATTTTCTGAACATTCATGCATGTGAATGTCAATTTCCGTCTTTTCCTTCGACTACCGATAACAATATTTTTCGTTCATACTGTTTAAACTGCAGCACCTTACCTTGAAAGCTGTAACTGTTTTTCTATCGCGGTCAAATAAATATATTTATTTATCTTTATAACTAATTCGTTTCCGACCTCTCGCCTCTTCTGCTTTGAAAGTGAAAAGTTGATCACGTATTCTGTGTGGATAACCCAACCCGTTCTCCAAAACGGTTAGTCACATTCTATATTCTACTCAGTATATTTTTTAATGTTGTGAGAAATCGAGATAGTGATTCATGCTTCTTGATAGTACTAGCAACCCTAAATGAGACAGAGTTAGCGGTGTAACGGTCCCTGGTTCCAGTCCCATCATTTTTATTTGACCCCGGTGAACATGTGTCACACTCTAATAGTGACTATAAATGAGAAATAGAATCTTCTGTTCCCCCTTTCCCTCCCAAAAAAAACTGGGCAGACAAATTACTGCATGCATAATAAACGTTATAAATATCTAGACGAATGAAAACGAAAGTCATATTTCATATCGTACAATGGATTTAATTCAATCGAAGGTTGACAATGGATTTAATTCAATCGAAGGTTAAATTGTGGCCAACATTTTTTTTAGAAAGACTGTCTGGCATCTGTTCATGTTTCTCTAGAAATTTGAAATATCATTAGTCTCACTAATTTTTCATCTAGAAACAGCTGATTTTGAAATGCGTTCGATTAACCGGCTTCTAAATTGAACGAGGAAAATGTAAGCGATACCAATAAAAAAAAAATTCTTCGCGAGACCAAAGAGAAAGCACTTGAACAATTAAAGCCACACTCACACATACATACACGAATAATAAAGAATCGATGCCAATGTTTCGCGAACGACTTGTGCTCACCATAATTGTAAACGTTTCGCAGTTGCAACTTCTCTTTTTTTGATATTCGTTCTTGATTGACGATATCTGAAAGCCCAGCGTTTCCGAAAATCTCGACAAGTCGAGTCTAGACGTTGAACGTTCTAAACTGGACTTAGAAGCACAATTTGCAAATCCTAGTTTCTGGTGAGGTCTATCTGACTCGTTTTGAGCGAGTTCTTTTTTCTTGATTAGTTCGCGATTTCGCTGTAGATTATTTTTTCCATTTTGTTAGAAACTCAGTCTCGCAGTTGGTCTTTTTTGATTTGGCAAATGGTATAGTCTGATGGCTTCCAGTTGAGTTGAGTACATTTGGCAACTGAGTCACATTTGCGATTCGAACAAAAAAAATCTCTTTGGCTGAAAAATCCAATCTTGTTTGCAGATATTCATTTGCTACAACATACAACGCGGGAGTTTATCACCGAATGTCACTGGGAGCATTTTAAGATTTAAATAAAATCATAATAGAACAGATCAAGTTTTAAACTAAAATGAATATCTTTACGACCCATCGCAGCTGAGTTGGTCGAGAGACACACTTGTGGTGCGACTTCCGGCGCGGTGCCAAGAGAGAACATCTTATTACTACAGTTTTAATTTTAAAAAATATATAGCCTTCAACATGCTATATCCCATAGAACCTCTTTGGTTTCTTTCTTCTGTCATTTTAGCTTTTTTAAAAAATCGGGATTGCAGGGCTAATCTTTATTAGTTCGGTGTCCTCCCCTTTCATAGTGCTCGATCGATATCGAGTTGAGAGTTGTCACGATTGAGTTGGGCATTACTCCCCCCTCAATTGAGCGTGTGCTCATAGGGAGGCGGCGGTGTCTCGCACGTCTCGGCGGTGGGCGAGGCGCCGGCCGCCGCCGAGTCCCATCCTGGATCCGGCACTGGCAGGTTGATGGCCACATGGTAGGGTGGCGGACTGTCGCGCGGCACCACCAGCACCGAAGAGCGACTGGCCGATAGCCCGTGGGAGGGTGCTACCATGAGCACGGAGGGTGACCCGTACGAGGAGGACGACTCGTCCAGCTGCACATGGTAGCCGAAGAACTGGACGAAATCGTCGTGGGCGTCCACCAGCTGGCCAGCACGACTGGACACGTGGATGGCCAGCGGGGCGCCACGCATGGAGGAGGGGGAGGAACCGGCGCGCGATGGCGACACGGACAGCGCCACCTGGTGCTGAGACGAATGGATGGGCGACTGCAAGAGGCGGCCGGGAGACGGGGAGGATCGATCATCCATCTCTTCTGTGCGGGCGGCGCGGTAGGCCGAGCGGTGACGGTGGTGGTGGTGATGTCCGGCGGAAGCCAGGATACGATGTGTGGCCGCTAGAAGGTGCCGATCAACTGGAGGCACCGAACGACGCAGACCGTGCTCGGCGAACTGAGCCGCCGCGTGACGGGCAGCCTCCTCAGCAGCGAGGGTCCCACTATCACGTCTCGAGGCCGAGCCGGCACGGAACATCTGTCGAGTCCGCGTCTGGAAGATGACCAGAGAGAAGCAGACCAGAATGACGATGAGCACGGTGATGAAGAATCCGAGAAAGATGCGCCGTGTTATGTCGCTGTCCTTGACCAGGATCAGTATGGGCACCACAGCCGGCATGACCGTGATGAAGTAGCACCACAAACTGTAGTTACCCAACTTCGCCACTTTGGGCGGCGCGACCATCACCTCCACCTCCTGGCCACCGCTGTCGCCGAGACCGCCACCGTCGGACGTCCAGCGCGGCACGCGCTGCTGCTGCAGTTCGAGAGTGGCGCCGTCTGACATGGTGGCCACCGTCCGGCTGATGCTGGGTAGGTCGGCCGGTCGAGTGCCGGACGAGGACGGCGACGGACCCGGCGGGGGCGGGCACGGCTCCAGAGAGGAGCCGGTCATTACGGGCGCGTCGCCACTTTCGGCAGTCCGGCGCACGGCACGTGGACTTGCCGTATGGAGGGGGGACGACGATGCTGGACTTGGTTAACGGTTCTAGGTGGATCGGCCGAGTCCTCAGACAATGTATCCAGGAATACCGGCATCCTCTCTTACCGTCCCAAATTCCTCTACTGCTACTGGCTTGTCAGTTTGAATGGTGACCCAGAATTGCGCTAGTCTCTCCAACAAAGAATCTCACAGAATGTACCCAGATGTTTCGATGAACCCAGGCGGGGGAACCAGGGATCGATTCCTTCTCGTGATTCCCCACCACAAAATGACTGTGTTTACCGAAGGGCAAAACCGTTCGGTGGTACGAGGCTTGCGTTGGCCTCGACTCCTCAGTTGATTTGGTCGCATTTGTGGTCGTTCAACGAGTCACGTTTGTTGGGTTTGATTCGGAGGAGTCCTGCGTTCTGTGATGGGTTCTCCGTAGCTGCTCAGGTGTGCCGACATTTCTTTCGGCCGTAGAAGGTAGAATGGCCGTCTGTGGCTCGGTTTGTTCCTCGCTGAGAGTGACTATGGCTGTTGGCCCACTTGTCAACGACGCAAGGAAAAGCCTCCACGAAGTTATTTTCATTGCTAGCAAAAAGAAAAAATACATCATCTGACGGTTTACACAATTTTTTTGACCCAATGAAGTGTCGGGCGTTTTGAGTTTGTGAGATCGAAAGAGATCATAAATTGCAAAAAATAATAATCTCGCCAAGGAAAACAGAATGAATTTATTTTTGTATATATTCATTCATTTTCACCTCTTGCACAATCTGATTACGTAAGTGTAATAAAAATTGAAAATAGTTAAACCAGATTAGTCTCAGAGGTCGGTTAGGTTTATAGAATGCATCATCCATTAACTAGTTGAATTGATTGGGGTCGGTTACGAAAAGAAAACTTGCCCAGCTAACCCCCGGCATATATTTCCCGGTGGACCTTTGCAAATGGTCGACGCGACCCTAAGAAAAAAGCTCCCCCTTGCCACCTGGGGGTTGACAAACCCGCAAGGGTCCCATCACATTTGTTTCACTTCCCATGTCTGCGAAGGCAAATTTATTCACAAGGTCGACTAGCATTCGGTTGAACAACGAAAAACGGGACCAATTTTTATTTCAAAATCACATATTCCGCCAAACAGACTTGGTTCTGACTTGGTTAGGAGGAGGAAAATATGGAAAGGAAGAAACCACGTAGGGATATTTAGTGGAATAAAGGTTTTATCAGAAATGGGACAGCCGTTCATGTCTACATTAGAAATACATGGAGATTTTACCTTTTTTTTTGCTAGTGTCCGAATGAAATTGTTGGCCAGTGTTGACGACGATTCCCGGGTTTTCTTCCGCCGGCCGATAAAGAATGGTCAAATATTTGATGCGCGATCGAATTGAATCGAACAAGGATTCGCCAACTTTAATTGCATAGTTGCGGCGCAGATAGATACGTGTGATCAATTTTGGGTTGTGTGTGTGTGGCGACTGACATTTTACAAGGGGGTGGGGGCGGGGCGAGTCTGACGAGCAGACTCTGGTGACGTCATTTCCGTCCTGCGGTTGCCAAGCTTCCGTTTTTCGATGGTGACGTACGTGCCGCCGATCGACTATGTTTGGATTTTTGTTTTCTTTACTGCGATTGAGTGTTTTTAAACTTGAGACAAGATATTTAATTGCTAAAGAATATCTCAAATTTGAATTTGTTTACTAGAGTTGCATATATACACTACGAATATTTGCATACTTCAGTTTAATTGAGAAATTCTAATTGTTTTTCAGTTTTGGGGAAAATGGGCTTTCGAGATCACAGTCACTTTCCTGGAATATAGATCGCGTGGCCGAATCTTATTGATTGGTGAACGCACCCTTCACCAGCACGCGTTTCAAATTCACGAGCACATTAGAGGTGGGCGAATTGCCATTCGAGAACGAGCAGCACTTTCTTGTCATAGAGCGGTCTCGCCGATTTTATTCATTGTCAAACGCACCATGCTCAAGGATGATTGTACCTGTGAACTAGGATATTTTGGTTTTGAATAATTATCATTTAACCTAAATTGTATTTTGCAATGAACTGAGTTTGTTGGTGATTAACCTAAGTGCCCCTTCCTTTCAAAATTTGTTACATCTACGGAGCTAACGCCAGTAGTAAATTAAGATTATTAATATAACTAATGTAGTGATGCTAAAAGTACTGACTGAGCAGCACTGTTTTGATGGGAGAGTTAACAAAAAAGTGTTTAAAAGAGTTAAGTTCGTAATTAGGAAAGTGGCAACGATCTTTGCTCGGTCTGTGGGCAACAATCCCTGTTGGGTCTGTGACCGGAATGCAAACATTGTCGGTCACATTTTGAAAACACGATGCCTTTGTTGGAGCACACAATGATATCTCCAGTAGCCCTAATTCGTGGTTGCCTAATCATCTCCACCCTCGCTTGTTGCCTGGATCTATCGTGGAGCAATTTTGAACAGCAATACAGAGTAATACTTGAGAATGGAATCGCGGAAGTAACCCAACTCGAATGACACTAAATGAAATTGGTAAAACTTCATTTCCGTGACACCGTAATAGAGCATTCCCAAAAAACAGCTCTTGGGATATTTTCGTGATCGTTGAAATTCTGATGTCAAGCCTGCTTGAACGGGTCGCATCTAGACATTCAAAATCTGACTAGTTCGTGCTGCGACAAGAAAGCACTACGCGTTCTCGAATGACAATTCGCCCATCTCAAATATTCTCGTGAATTTGAAACACGTGCTGAGGAGGGGTGCGTTCAAATTTCAATACCAATGACATTGAATGCATTTTTAGAGAGCGCGTGTAACCTCGAATTCCAATTTTGCCCCAATCTCAAGCACAATTGAAATACAAGTAAGCTGACGTCACATTGCAAATGAGTACGAGCATTGCGGTACAGCATCAGGGGGAGCTTTTTTGACGTCACGAGTTTGTCGGTTATTCATTACAACACTTTGCAGAATTAGCAGTGCTCCGTTTGGGAATGACAAAAATAAAACAATATTAGTTTATTCACAATATATAAAAATATCAAATGTTCATTTTAGTTTTGGTACCAAGATGCGACCGTTTGACGTCACCCGATTAGAAAAGTATATTTTTATCAGTAATTGCGAGCCCACTCTGTTTTTTTTTCAGCATCCTGTTCGTGTGCAGGATCACCTTAAATATTAATGTCATTAACTCCACCTGTGTCAGGTAAGCGTATTCCTATGTGCTGGGAAAGGAAAGTTCTTTTTATCACGCAACCTTGATCGGCGAGATCCCCGCCAGGAGCGCTGCTATTCCAACCTTGGTGACACCGACACCACCGTGTGTGTTGACGACCAGCTGACGGCTGCCATGACGACGCCCCACTCCCCAATTCATATCGATCCGCTTCCGACGAACGTATCGATACACTTGTCGACATCTCTCTTTCCGCGAATGTCAATGAATGGACTTTTAACTGGAATTATGCGAAATTTTATTTGTCACGTAGCTTTCGACTAATCGTAAATTGGATGGAAACCTGCCCAGGGCGTTGTCCACCGGCTAAACACCGGTGATCAATGTATTTGGAAAACCGTTATAACAGATTATAGGTTTTATATTGAATAAATAATTGTAATTATCTTTCGTTTGAATTAGGAAATGTTTTCTCTTGTAAATTTTCGGGCAATATTTGCTCTTCCATTTAATTGCGCTGACATTAGTGTCTATTATTCTTTCAATTCAAAAATTTGGTAGTTTCAAAAGTTTGAAAAACTGTATTGATATGAATTACTAAGTATGCTTAGTGTGTCTCTGTGAATTTTTCTCTCAAAATTACCGATTTTTGCAGGTCAAGAATTAATAACTACAAGAAAATTTTGAATTGTTTGCAACTATTATTTTGTAAACGGGACAATTCTATTTGATGAAATGGTGTTCCTGAAGATGGCGACCAAACTTGTGACGTTGCTAGATGGCCGTCACGTGACTGTCCGCGGCGGATTATGGATTTTCTTGGCGCGACCACGGAACCAACTTTTACTGTTTGGCATCTATCTGCTTTTGGTCACGACAACACACGCTTCGTAGTCATGGTGGTGGTGGCGGTGCTGACGCATCACAGAGACGCGATTCGATTTTCGAGCTCGACGTTCTGACTGTTGGATTTACGCGCTTCACGTTCTCTTGCTCGACACAAATAAATAAATATCGGCCATGACGAGTCACGTTGTCAGTTAATTCAACTCATGGATATGAAAGTCATCGCCGAACATGATCGACTGATTGTGTGCCTATGGATCGGAATGTACTGCCGCGAATCCAGCAACGAAGATCAATAGACAATTGGATCATGACGACCAAACGGCGGTTGACAACAATAAAGCGGTAAGACAACATTTCCGTTTCCGTTAATCATTGCGACTTGTATGTATTTTATTTTTTGAAACTTGACTTGAGATTGTGGTGGATCATGTACATCCGAGATACGCGAGATCTGAGTTAACAGGTTAAAATGATTGAGGATTCGCCACACCGAAAAAAGGTCAGGGCATGTGCGTGCTCCAGAAATTGCGTCATTTATTTGGCACAGTTAGTGGGGGGCGGCGCTGCAATCGACATTACCAATGTAAGGCGGATTGGACGTGTCGCGGTAATTCCATCGTCATGACCACGTGGTGGCAACAACACGCGGAAATAGTGAGCGCTTTTCTCCGCCACGCTTGTCCTGTCTCGAGAGGATATCCTGTATCTCGACTTCATGCGACCCCGAGATCAAAACTGGCGAACACAATATTTTAAATTAGAATTGTTTATTGTGAGAAATAAAGAGCTTCGTATTTGCCGGGATTCGAACAGTCAAACTGTCGTGTGTCAGTTATTTCCCTCCGCATTGTTGTTGCAAATAAAAGCGCTCATAGCTTAGAATTTAAATGTGTTTGAGATTGGGGGAAATGGTCCTTTGAGATCGTGTCCATCGCTCGCGATACAAATCACGTGCTCTAATCTTATTAAAAGTGAAACGTGCCCTCTCAAGCACAATTGAGATGGAGGAATCGTCATTCGAGAGCCCCTCGTGTTTTCTTGTCAAGCACGGACGAGCGGCACGTGCCGATTCTATTGAATGTCTAAACGCACCTTGCTACGTATGCTTGGAATAATATCCTAGTCACACGGTAAGCACGCTTCAAGTTGTTTCAGAGATTTCAGATGTGCTTGAGATTGGGCCAAATTGTCCTTTGAGATCGTGCCCAACGCGAGCGATACAATTCATGTGCTCGACTCTTATTAAAAGTAGAACGTGCCCTCTGACGCACAATTGAAAATCTTAATCACAATTGAGATGGAGGAATCGTCATTCGAGAGCGCCTAGCAATTTCTTGTCAAAGCACGTACGAGCGGCACGTGCCGATTCTGTTCAGTGTCTAAACGCACCTTGATAGTCGATGGGTGGGCAAAGTACGTCACAAGGTTTTCTTTCCCGTCCGTCGTTTGTAACAGGCGGAGTTTTCACTTAATAGCTGTCGGTCGTCTCTGTTGCTGGTGGAGGGTTGCCATGGTACAACCGTTTGTGGTGGAACACGAGCGACCGCCAATTCTGGGCGGGATGAAGGGGGGGAAAAAAGGAGACTCGATATTGGGGAGGGACCACCTCACGCCCCTCTAATCCCCCTTTCAGTGCGACTGTACCGAACGCCACTACCTGCGGGTTTTGTCATTAGGTGGGCGCGCATGACGTCATCTGTCATGTAATCGGCTAAACCTCCAAATCACCACCAAGTACCCTGAGAATTATGGATTATAGCTGACTATTGATACCGATAGTTGCACCATACAACATTTAAGATCATTATTGCGTTCGGTATTGCGACTGACTGTGGCTCGGCGGTCTGGGGGTTCGATTCCTGGCGCGGGCTCTCGAAAAAATTTCGATCCCGGGGTACTGGACGTGCCCCTCGCCATAGGGCCTCCCTTCACCAGTTATCAAACGCACTATGCGAGGGCATGCGAATTTTAATTTTTCAAAAAATAATTTCACACTTCCCAGAATTTTATGAAAATAATTTTGTATATAGGTAATTATTTGTAATGCTATTTAAATATTCAGAATCAGCAATTTAGCTTTTTGGCTCATTGTTGGTCAAGATAACAGAGTCGAATTTTTTGTGGCTATCACAGTTGTTTAATTTACATTTTTACACATGTACATTTTTACAATTTGTCAACATGGGCAATGACACTGACAAAATAATTTATCGAAAGATGCGTTCTGTCAATGCTTTCAACAATTCCAGGCACCCCGAAAGCTAGCTTCCTTCGCCTGCCCCAACGCCAATAGTGATTGCCCAAGGTCAGGGGCAGCCGTAGTCTCTATCTCTCAGGCGTTGGACTGTTGCGTAACCAAATAAGTTAAGAAAACAGAAGGAAGATTACTGGCTGCATGAACACGGTGAAAATGTTGACTTAGTCTAGGTTTTATCTAGATGTACATACTTTGGTGACCAAATAACGAAAATCTTTGTTAGATAATTTCGAGAAAATGGAAGACCATCTGTGTGTTTGCGTGTCTTAGTTGCTATTTTTATTTTCCGGCACCCCAGTTATCAAAATGTCCACAATCTATTATGTTATTCAACTACAGGTATACTCTCTAGCCAAGTATTTACAGTGTGTTCCAAAAAAACAGGGCCACCTACACATTTGATCAGATCTTATGAAAAAGTTTATCAAATCGCATGAAAAAATATTGAAAAAAACAATCAACTGTAGTCAACCCCACTACAGGCTTTACGTCCCCTCATGGTGCTTAGGCACTAAACGAGGGGTATGTCTAGTACAACGGGATCGACATTTTCGAGAGCCCACGCCGGGAAACGAACCTGGGACCGCCGAGCCACAGTCAGTCCCTAAACTAACTGGGACGAGTTCATTTTTTATTAAAAATAATTTTCCCCTTTACACAGGCTCGAACTCGCGCGCACCACTTTTCATTTTTTTTTAGACGTTCAAATTTGTTCATTTCAGACACTTTATTGAAACATTTCAGACGAAAAAATTTGAAGAGATACAAAATCTCAATCAAAAGAGATACATTTAAACAAAAACTGTAATAGTGTTTGGTCACCTTTCATTCATATTCGTGTAAAATGTCATTAGTTTCTGTTAAATTTTAGCATTTTTAAGAGCAATTTTAAATCCACTACTTTTTTTATTCACCCAGACATAGACATCTCGTTTTGCTCTTGTATTGCGAGCGTTACTTTGAACCTTAATAATTCGAATTATGACGTCACGGAGTTGTACGTGCGCGAATACAATTAATAAAGAAAGTAAAGACCAACATGTATGCGAATAAATTAAAAATGTGCAATTTTATGATCAAACTTCTATCGAAACATTTTCTTTTTGTCAAGCGTCAAAGACAAGCGTCACCTCTTCCGGGAAAACCCCAAAGATCCTAGCGGATTTGAATGATTTCAGGAGAAAGGTGTATTCATTATAATTTTTTTTTAAATATAGGAAATAAGTTCAGAGCAGAACATCAGAATCTCTTGTTTTTTTTTTTTTTTTGGGGGGGGGGGGTTAATAGCCCATGAGTTTTGGGTGGATGCGCCAAAATCGACTGGATCCAAACTCCAATATCGTAAACCTGATCTATCGAATCTATCGAATTATAAGAGCAGTTTATATTTGTACAAACAACCTAGTCCCCTTGTAACAGCTAATCAGTCGTTCAACAGCACCAATAAAATGGAGGGGCTCTACTGATCATTAGAACAGTCAGATAGCAGCAGCCATCGACCCTTTGCATTATTAATTAAACGCTATTTTTCGAAGATAATGGGATTAGAGACTCTTGTTATAGACCTGATTACGAGAGTGGGGCGAGATCGGTGGCCGGACGAGTAGTACGGGCATAAATTGAAATAGGTTAGGATCTCCACTAAGGGGACACGTTGTTCTACCCCTGATACCTCTTTTCTAATCCACCCCTTATCCAATTCTGTACCGCGCCCTCCCACTTGGCCAACCACAGTGGTACATAATCCGCTCTGTCCGTGAAAGTGGGGTTCCTCCTATCTATATAAATTTGTTCGATATTGTAGGTAAATACCTGAGTGTGAGTGTGAGAGAGTGATAGAGATAGAGAGAAATAGGGGGCGGCTATTGTGGTGGAGTTCGCGACATTTAAGCATGGACTCTCGCCCAATAATTGCGACTGAGCAAAGTGGCGCTTGTGTGTCGCCGCAGTAGTCAATAGATATATATATATATTGTTCGGCACGCGAGAGCGACACAGTTTTTGCGCACAAATATATGGGTCAATACGTAAATCCATATTATCGTACAAACTCCGAACACAATAGGCCACCACCATCACCACCGCCACCGAATGACCCGCTGCTCACCACGTTCTTGAATGGTAATTTCCAATTTGAGGCGCGCTCAGAAACAAATTACGCGAGAGACATCTTAGGGGACATCCGAAACGAGTCGAGAAAATTTCCGTTTTGCGCAATTTTTTAGTCTGCCCGTTTTAACTGTTCAGCAATCAGCGAATAACAAGGAAATGAACAATTTATAAGAAAACAAGAGGGGTACCCGGCTTTGCCTGGGTTTACAGTAACCACCAATGAAATAAAAAATTAATTGTTTAAATGTACCGGCTATTTTAC